>JAESUZ010004442.1:0-14586 GCA_017311185.1 Proteles cristata cristata | reverse complement strand
CCCAGAAACAGCTGCACAGGGGAGTCCTGTGGCCCACCCATGCCTGGGCCCACAGAGGAGGCTAGCCTGGCAAACAAAACACTAAGCCTGGCTGGCACCTTCCCATGCGCCCTCAATTCAGCCCACTGGATGAACCACTGCCCTGCTGGGGGATCCGTTCCTGGAGGGTCCTAGGATCTTACTCTAGCCCTAACCCTAACTCTCACCCTAGCCCTACCCTTAATACTCACTGGAATCCTACACCTAAGCAGGCCCCGTTCATTGCCCTCATTTCAGCCATCCAAAGAGATCAAGGGTCTGGTATTGCTCCTGTCCTGGTGACTCCCTTGGACAGAAGCCTAACCCTAGCCAAGACTCTCTTTCCCATGGGGACTCAATCCCTCCGTCTGAGAAAACCATGCACCTGGGTCCCAAAAGTGGTGCAGGATGACTCAGCAGGGCACAAGAAACATACCATGCCATTCCCAAAACATGGATGCAGCTGTATGAGGGATCTCCTGAGGCCCTCCTATAACCTACCCCAAAGAGGACACCAGTCTTAGAAGCCAAAGCCGAAGGCTGACCTGCACCCTCCCAAAGGCCCTCAATTCAGCCCTCCAGGAAGACCACTGCACTACTGGGGGTTCAGTGCCTGCAGACACCTGGGATCTAAGCCTAACCCTAACACAACCCTATGCCTCAGACTAACCCTACCCCTACCCTTGGCCCTACCTATAAACGTAAAACTTATATTGAACCCACACCTGCTAATGTGTCCTCAGTTCAGCCCTCAAGAGAGATCATGGAACTGGTGCTACTTCTGCCTTGGTGATTCCGTTAGAAGGAACGCGACCCCTGTCCAAGGTTCTGTGCCCATGGTGACCCGAGTACTTAAGCTGAGAACACTACAGACAAGGGACCAAGATCATTGAAGGCTTCATCAACATGGAACATGGAACGTCATCAAGACATTCTCAAAGCCTGGAAATCGGCACATGTGGTGTTCTGGGACCCAACCTGGCTGGGCACACAGAGGACGTGTGCCCTTAAACCCAACACTTAGCCAAGCTGTCAACCTCCCATGAGCCCTCAACTCAGTCCTCCAAGTTGATCACAGCACTGCTGGGATTTCAGCACCTGGAGCCTTCGGGGATCCAACCCCAACCCTAACCCTACCCTAACCCTAACCCTAACCCTCTAACCCTAACCCTAACCCCCTAACCCTAACCCTAACCCTAACCCCTAACCCTAACCCTAAACCCTAACCCTAACCTGGGGTCCAAACTGAACATTAAGCCTAACCCAAAGGCTAATCCTAACCCTAACCCTAACACTCACTCTAACCATAAACTTACAGCTGATCTACACTGGCACATGCACCCTCAATTCAGACCTCCAGGGAGATCACAGGGCTGGGGTCAGTTCTTCACTGGCACTCCCCTGGATGGAACCTTAACTCTAACCAAGGCTCTCTCCCCATGGGAACCCAATTCCTATGTATGAGAAACCAGAAAACCAGATTGGGCCCTGAAGAGGTACAAGATTAAGAAACATAGAACGTGGAACATCAAAATGACATTCACAAAGTCGGGATGGAGCTGACAAGGGGTGTCCGGAGACACAAGCGTAGCCTGGCCCACAGAGGAGGCTGGCACTTCAACTAAAAAGCTAAGCCGGACTGGCAACTTGCACCATGCCCTCAACTCAGCCCTCTGGGGAGACCATTGCCCTGATGGTGGTCAGTTCCTGGAGTATCCTCAAATCTTCCTCTCACCCTAACCCTAACCCTAATCCTAACCCTACCCCTAAGTCCACACTCTAAACGTGACCCTGCACCTGAGCTGCACCCGTGCAGGGGCCCTCATTTCAGACCACAAGAGAGATCACGGGGCTGGTGTCACTTCTGCTCTGGTGACTCGTAGGCAAGGCTCACTCCCCTTTGGAACCCCCTTTCTAGGTCTCAGAAAACCAGAAAATGGGTCCCAGAAACACTGCACAATTACTTGTCATGGAACATGGAACATCACCGTGCCATTTCCAAGCCCGGATGGAGCTGCTTTAGTCATGTCCTCAGGACCAACTCTAACCTAACCTAAAGATAAGGCTGGTCTTGGAACCCAAAGCCTAAGTCAGACTGTCACTGTCCCATGCGCCCTCAACTCAGTCCCCTGGTGGAGCAGTGCGCTGCTAGAGATCAGCGCCTTAAGCCTCTTGGGTTCCAAACCTAACACTAAAACCAAACATAAAACTAACCCTCACCCTCAAAATAACCCTCGCTTAACCACTAACCTTTAGCTGACCCAGACCTGTGGATGCGACCCCAGGTCTTCAATCCTCCAGTGAGATCACGGGGCTAGTGTCGCTTCTGCCCAGGCAACCCCCCTGGACGGAACCCTAACCCTAGCTAAGGCTCTGTCCCACGGGGGCCCGAGTCCCAGAACTGAGAACACTGCTGACATGGGGCCCAGAGGCGCTGCAGGCTTCATCAGCATGGAACTTGGAACATCACCGTGACATTCCCAACGCCCAGAAACAGCTGCACAGGGGAGTCCTGTGGCCCAACCCTGCCTGGGCCCACAGAGGAGGCTAGCCTGGCAAACAAAACACTAAGCCTGGCTGGCACCTTCCCATGCGCCCTCAATTCAGCCCACTGGATGAACCACTGCCCTGCTGGGGGATCCGTTCCTGGAGGGTCCTAGGATCTTACTCTAGCCCCAACCCTAACTCTTACCCTAGCCCTACCCTTAATACTCACTGGAATCCTACACCTAAGCAGGCCCCGTTCATTGCCCTCATTTCAGCCATCCAAAGAGATCAAGGGTCTGGTATTGCTCCTGCCCTGGTGACTCCCTTGGACAGAAGCCTAACCCTAGCCAAGACTCGCTTTCCCACGGGGACTCAATTCCTCCGTCTGAGAAAACCGCGCACCTGGGTCCCAAAAGTGGTGCAGGATGACTCAGCAGGGCACAAGAAACATACCATGCCATTCCCAAAACATGGATGCAGCTGTATGAGGGAATCTCCTGAGGCCCTCCTATAACCTACCCCAAAGAGGACAAAGAGGACACCGGTCTTAGAAGCCAAAGCCGAAGGCTGACCTGCACCCTCCCAAAGGCCCTCAATTCAGCCCTCCAGGAAGACCACTGCACTACTGGGGGTTCAGTGCCTGCAGACACCTGGGATCTAAGCCTAACCCTAACACAACCCTATGCCTAAGACTAACCCTACCCCTACCCTTGGCCCTACCTATAAACGTAAAACTTATATTGAACCCACACCTGCTAATGTGTCCTCAGTTCAGCTCTCAAGAGAGATCATGGAACTGGTGCTACTTCTGCCTTGGTGATTCCGTTGGAAGGAACGCTACCCCTGTCCAAGGTTCTGTGCCCATGGTGACCCGAGTACTTAAGCTGAGAACACTACTGACAAGGGACCAAGATCATTGAAGGCTTCATCAACATGGAACATGGAACGTCATCAAGACAGTCTCAAAGCCTGGAAATCTGCACATGTGCTGTTCTGGGACCCAACCTGGCTGGGCACACAGAGGAAGTGTGCCCTTAAACCCAACACTTAGCCAAGATGTCAACCTCCCATGAGCCCTCAACTCAGTCCTCCAAGTTGATCACAGCACTGCTGGGATTTCAGCACCTGGAGCCTTCGAGGATCCAACCCTAACCCTAACCCTACCCTAACCCTAACCCTAACCCTAACCCTCTAACCCTAACCCCCTAACCCTAACCCTAAACCCTAACCCTTACCCTAACCCTAAACCCTTACCGTAACCCTAACCCTAACCCTAACCCTAACCTGGGGTCCAAACTGAACATTAAGCCTTACCCAAAGGCTAATCCTAACCCTAACCCTAACACTCACTCTAACCATAAACTTACAGCTGATCTACCCTGGCACATGCACCCTCAATTCAGACCTCCAGGGAGATCACAGGGCTGGTGTCAGTTCTTCACTGGCACTCCCCTGGATGGAACCTTAACTCTAACCAAGGCTCTCTCCCCATGGGAACCCAATTCCTATGTATGAGAGAACCAGAAAACCAGATTGGGCCCTGAAGAGGTACAAGATTAATAAACATAGAACGTGGAACATCAAAATGACATTAACAAAGTCGGGATGGAGCTGACAAGGGGTGTCCCGAGACACAAGTGTAGCCTGGCCCACAGAGGAGGCTGGCACTTCAACTAAAAAGCTAAGCCGGACTGGCAACGTGCACCATGCCCTCAACTCAGCCCTCTGGGGAGACCATTGCACTGATGGTGGTCAGTTCCTGGAGTATCCTCAAATCTTACTCTCACCCTAACCCTAACCCTAACCCTAATCCTAACCCTCCCCCTAAGTCCACACTCTAAACGTGACCCTGCACCTGAGCTGCACCCGTGCAGGGGCCCTCATTTCAGACCACAAGGGAGGTCACGGGGCTGGTGTCACTTCGGCTCTGGTGACTCGTAGGCAAGGCTCACTCCCTTGGAACCCCTTTCAGGTCTCAGAAACTAGAAAATGGGTCCCAGAACACTGCACAATTACTTGTCATGGAACATGGAACATCACCATCAGTGCCATTTCAAGCTCCGGATGGAGCTGCTTTAGTCATGTCCTCAGGACCAACTCTAACTCCAACTTCTAAAGATAAGGCTGGCTCCTGGGAACCCAAAAGCCTAAGCTGACTGTCACTGTCCCATGCGCTCCTCAACTCAGTCCCCAGAGCAGTGCTGCTAGAGATCTGCGTCTTAAGCCTCTTGGGTTCTGGAAACCTAACACTAAAACCAAACATCAAAACCAACCCTCACCCCCAAAACCCAACTCCTCGCTTCACCATTAACCTTTAGCTGACCCAGACCTGTGGATGCGACCTCAGGTCTTCAACCTCCAGTGAGATCACGCCAGTGTCGCTTCTGCCCAGGCAACCCCGGGACGGAACCTGACCTCAGCTAAGGCCTCCATATCCCACGGGGGCCCGAGTCCTAGAACTGAGAACACTGCTGACATGGGCCCAGAGGCGCTGCAGGCTTCATCAGCATGGAACTTGGAACATCACCGTGACATTCCCAACGCCCAGAAACAGCTGCACAGGGGAGTCCTGTGGCCCAACCATGCCTGGGCCCACAGAGGAGGCTAGCCTGGCAAACAAAACACTAAGCCTGGCTGGCACCTTCCCACGCGCCCTCAATTCAGCCCACTGGATGAACCACTGCACTGCTGGGGGATCCGTTCCTGGAGGGTCCTAGGATCTTACTCTAGCCCTAACCCTAACTCTTACCCTAGCCCGACCCTTAATACTCACTGGAATCCTACACCTAAGCAGGCCCCGTTCATTGCCCTCATTTCAGCCATCCAAAGAGATCAAGGGCCTGGTATTGCTCCTGCCCTGGTGACTCCCTTGGACAGAAGCCTAACCCTAGCCAAGACTCGCTTTCCCGTGGGGACTCAAGTCCTCCGTCTGAGAAAACCGCGCACCTGGGTCCCAAAAGTGGTGCAGGATGACTCAGCAGGGCACAAGAAACATACCATGCCTTTCCCAAAACATGGATGCAGCTGTATGAGGGATCTCCTGAGGCCCTCCTATAACCTACCCCAAAGAGGACAAAGAGGACACCGGTCTTAGAAGCCAAAGCCGAAGGCTGACCTGCACCCTCCCAAAGGCCCTCAATTCAGCCCTCCAGGAAGACCACTGCACTACTGGGGGTTCAGTGCCTGCAGACACCTGGGATCTAAGCCTAACCCTAACACAACCCTATGCCTAAGACTAACCCTACCCCTACCCTTGGCCCTACCTATAAACGTAAAACTTATATTGAACCCACACCTGCTAATGTGTCCTCAGTTCAGACCTCAAGAGAGATCATGGAACTGGTGCTACTTCTGCCTTGGTGATTCCCTTAGAAGGAACGCTACCCCTGGCCAAGGTTCTGTGCCCATGGTGACCCGAGTACTTAAGCTGAGAACACTCCTGACAAGGAACCAAGATCATGGAAGGCTTCATCAACATGGAACATGGAACGTCATCAAGACATTCTCAAAGCCTGGAAATCTGCACATGTGCTGTTCTGGGACCCAACCTGGCTGGGCACACAGAGGAAGTGTGCCCTTAAACCCAACACTTAGCCAAGATGTCAACCTCCCATGAGCCCTCAACTCAGTCCTCCCGTTGATCACAGCACTGCTGGGATTTCCCAGCACCTGAGCCTTCGTGATCCAACCCTAACCCTAACCCTACCCTAACCCTAACCCTAACCCTAACCCTCTAACCCTAACCCCCTAACCCTAACCCTAACCCTTACCCTAACCCTAAACCCTTACCGTAACCCTAACCCTAACCCTAACCCTAACCTGGGGTCCAAACTGAACATTAAGCCTAACCCAAACGCTAATCCTAACCCTAACCCTAACACTCACTCTAACCATAAACTTACAGCTGATCTACCCTGGCACATGCACCCTCAATTCAGACCTCCAGGGAGATCACAGGGCTGGTGTCAGTTCTTCACTGGCACTCCCCTGGATGGAACCTTAACTCTAACCAAGGCTCTCTCCCCATGGGAACCCAATTCCTATGTATGAGAAAACCAGAAAACCAGATTGGGCCCTGAAGAGGTACAAGATTAATAAACATAGAACGTGGAACATCAAAATGACATTAACAAAGTGGGGATGGAGCTGACAAGGGGTGTCCGGAGACACAAGTGTAGCCTGGCCCACAGAGGAGGCTGGCACTTCAACTAAAAAGCTAAGCCGGACTGGCAACTTGCACCATGCCCTCAACTCAGCCCTCTGGGGAGACCATTGCACTGATGGTGGTCAGTTCCTGGAGTATCCTCAAATCTTACTCTCACCCTCACCCTAACCCTAATCCTAACCCTACCCCTAAGTCCACACTCTAAACGTGACCCTGCACCTGAGCTGCACCCGTGCAGGGGCCCTCATTTCAGACCACAAGGGAGATCACGGGGCTGGTGTCACTTCTGCTCTGGTGACTCGTAGGCAAGGCTCACTCCCTTTTGGAACCCCCTTTCTAGGTCTCAGAAAACCAGAAAATGGGTCCCAGAAGCACTGCACAATTACTTGTCATGGAACATGGAACATCACTGTGCCATTTCCAAGCCCGGATGGAGCTGCTTTAGTCATGTCCTCAGGACCAACTCTAACCTAACCTAAAGATAAGGCTGGTATTGGAACCCAAAGCCTAAGTCAGACTGTCACTGTCCCATGCGCCCTCAACTCAGTCCCCTGGTGGAGCAGTGCGCTGCTAGAGATTCAGCGCCTTAAGCCTCTTGGGTTCCAAACCTAACACTAAAACCAAACATCAAACTAACCCTCACCCTAAAACTAACCCTCGCTTCACCATTAACCTTTAGCTGACCCAGACCTGTGGATGCGACCTCAGGTCTTCAATCCTCCAGTGAGATCACGGGGCTAGTGTCGCTTCTGCCCAGGCAACCCCCCTGGACGGAACCCTAACCCTAGCTAAGGCTCTGTCCCACGGGGGCCCGAGTCCTAGAACTGAGAACACTGCTGACATGGGGCCCAGAGGCGCTGCAGGCTTCATCAGCATGGAACTTGGAACATCACCGTGACATTCCCAACGCCCAGAAACAGCTGCACAGGGGAGTCCTGTGGCCCAACCATGCCTGGGCCCACAGAGGAGGCTAGCCTGGCAAACAAAACACTAAGCCTGGCTGGCACCTTCCCACTGCGCCCTCAATTCAGCCCACTGGATGAACCACTGCACTGCTGGGGGATCCGTTCCTGGAGGGTCCTAGGATCTTACTCTAGCCCTAACCCTAACTCTTACCCTAGCCCTACCCTTAATACTCACTGGAATCCTACACCTAAGCAGGCCCCGTTCATTGCCCTCATTTCAGCCATCCAAAGAGATCAAGGGCCTGGTATTGCTCCTGCCCTGGTGACTCCCTTGGACAGAAGCCTAACCCTAGCCAAGACTCGCTTTCCCATGGGGACTCAGTTCCTCCGTCTGACAAAACCGCGCACCTGGGTCCCAAAAGTGGTGCAGGATGACTCAGCAGGGCACAAGAAACATACCATGCCTTTCCCAAAACATGGATGCAGCTGTATGAGGGATCTCCTGAGGCCCTCCTATAACCTACCCCAAAGAGGACAAAGAGGACACCGGTCTTAGAAGCCAAAGCCGAAGGCTGACCTGCACCCTCCCAAAGGCCCTCAATTCAGCCCTCCAGGAAGACCACTGCACTACTGGGGGTTCAGTGCCTGCAGACACCTGGGATCTAAGCCTAACCCTAACACAACCCTATGCCTCAGACTAACCCTACCCCTACCCTTGGCCCTACCTATAAACGTAAAACTTATATTGAACCCACACCTGCTAATGTGTCCTCAGTTCAGACCTCAAGAGAGATCATGGAACTGGTGCTACTTCTGCCTTGGTGATTCCCTTAGAAGGAACGCTACCCCTGTCCAAGGTTCTGTGCCCATGGTGACCCGAGTACTTAAGCTGAGAACACTACTGACAAGGGACCAAGATCATTGAAGGCTTCATCAACATGGAACATGGAACGTCATCAAGACATTCTCAAAGCCTGGAAATCTGCACATGTGCTGTTCTGGGACCCAACCTGGCTGGGCACACAGAGGAAGTGTGCCCTTAAACCCAACACTTAGCCAAGATGTCAACCTCCCATGAGCCCTCAACTCAGTCCTCCAAGTTGATCACAGCACTGCTGGGATTTCAGCACCTGGAGCCTTAGGGGATCCAACCCTAACCCTAACCCTACCCTAACCCTAACCCTAACCCTCTAACCCTAACCCCCTAACCCTAACCCTAACCCTTACCCTAACCCTAAACCCTTACCGTAACCCTAACCCTAACCCTAACCCTAACCTGGGGTCCAAACTGAACATTAAGCCTAACCCAAAGGCTAATCCTAACCCTAACCCTAACACTCACTCTAACCATAAACTTACAGCTGATCTACCCTGGCACATGCACCCTCAATTCAGACCTCCAGGGAGATCACAGGGCTGGTGTCAGTTCTTCACTGGCACTCCCCTGGATGGAACCTTAACTCTAACCAAGGCTCTCTCCCCATGGGAACCCAATTCCTATGTATGAGAAAACCAGAAAACCAGATTGGGCCCTGAAGAGGTACAAGATTAATAAACATAGAACGTGGAACATCAAAATGACATTAACAAAGTCGGGATGGAGCTGACAAGGGGTGTCCGGAGACACAAGTGTAGCCTGGCCCACAGAGGAGGCTGGCACTTCAACTAAAAAGCTAAGCCGGACTGGCAACTTGCACCATGCCCTCAACTCAGCCCTCTGGGGAGACCATTGCACTGATGGTGGTCAGTTCCTGGAGTATCCTCAAATCTTACTCTCACCCTAACCCTAATCCTAACCCTACCCCTAAGTCCACACTCTAAACGTGACCCTGCACCTGAGCTGCACCCGTGCAGGGGCCCTCATTTCAGACCACAAGGGAGATCACGGGGCTGGTGTCACTTCTGCTCTGGTGACTCGTAGGCAAGGCTCACTCCCCTTTGGAACCCCCTTTCTAGGTCTCAGAAAACCAGAAAATGGGTCCCAGAAACACTGCACAATTACTTGTCATGGAACATGGAACATCACCGTGCCATTTCCAAGCCCGGATGGAGCTGCTTTAGTCATGTCCTCAGGACCAACTCTAACCTAACCTAAAGATAAGGCTGGTCTTGGAACCCAAAGCCTAAGTCAGACTGTCACTGTCCCATGCGCCCTCAACTCAGTCCCCTGGTGGAGCAGTGCGCTGCTAGAGATTCAGCGCCTTAAGCCTCTTGGGTTCCAAACCTAACACTAAAACCAAACATCAAACTAACCCTCACCCTAAAACTAACCCTCGCTTCACCATTAACCTTTAGCTGACCCAGACCTGTGGATGCGACCTCAGGTCTTCAATCCTCCAGTGAGATCACGGGGCTAGTGTCGCTTCTGCCCAGGCAACCCCCCTGGACGGAACCCTAACCCTAGCTAAGGCTCTGTCCCACGGGGCCCGAGTCCTAGAACTGAGAACACTGCTGACATGGGGCCCAGAGGCGCTGCAGGCTTCATCAGCATGGAACTTGGAACATCACCGTGACATTCCCAACGCCCAGAAACAGCTGCACAGGGGAGTCCTGTGGCCCAACCATGCCTGGGCCCACAGAGGAGGCTAGCCTGGCAAACAAAACACTAAGCCTGGCTGGCACCTTCCCACGCGCCCTCAATTCAGCCCACTGGATGAACCACTGCACTGCTGGGGGATCCGTTCCTGGAGGGTCCTAGGATCTTACTCTAGCCCTAACCCTAACTCTTACCCTAGCCCTACCCTTAATACTCACTGGAATCCTACACCTAAGCAGGCCCCGTTCATTGCCCTCATTTCAGCCATCCAAAGAGATCAAGGGCCTGGTATTGCTCCTGCCCTGGTGACTCCCTTGGACAGAAGCCTAACCCTAGCCAAGACTCGCTTTCCCATGGGGACTCAGTTCCTCCGTCTGACAAAACCGCGCACCTGGGTCCCAAAAGTGGTGCAGGATGACTCAGCAGGGCACAAGAAACATACCATGCCATTCCCAAAACATGGATGCAGCTGTATGAGGGATCTCCTGAGGCCCTCCTATAACCTACCCCAAAGAGGACACCGGTCTTAGAAGCCAAAGCCGAAGGCTGACCTGCACCCTCCCAAAGGCCCTCAATTCAGCCCTCCAGGAAGACCACTGCACTACTGGGGGTTCAGTGCCTGCGGACACCTGGGATCTAAGCCTAACCCTAACACAACCCTATGCCTCAGACTAACCCTACCCCTACCCTTGGCCCTACCTATAAACGTAAAACTTATATTGAACCCACACCTGCTAATGTGTCCTCAGTTCAGCCCTCAAGAGAGATCATGGAACTGGTGCTACTTCTGCCTTGGTGATTCCCTTAGAAGGAACGCTACCCCTGTCCAAGGTTCTGTGCCCATGGTGACCCGAGTACTTAAGCTGAGAACACTACTGACAAGGGACCAAGATCATTGAAGGCTTCATCAACATGGAACATGGAACGTCATCAAGACATTCTCAAAGCCTGGAAATCTGCACATGTGCTGTTCTGGGACCCAACCTGGCTGGGCACACAGAGGAAGTGTGCCCTTAAACCCAACACTTAGCCAAGCTGTCAACCTCCCATGAGCCCTCAACTCAGTCCTCCAAGTTGATCACAGCACTGCTGGGATTTCAGCACCTGGAGCCTTCGAGGATCCAACCCTAACCCTAACCCTACCCTAACCCTAACCCTAACCCTAACCCTCTAACCCTAACCCCCTAACCCTAACCCTAAACCCTAACCCTTACCCTAACCCTAAACCCTTACCGTAACCCTAACCCTAACCCTAACCCTAACCTGGGGTCCAAACTGAACATTAAGCCTTACCCAAAGGCTAATCCTAACCCTAACCCTAACACTCACTCTAACCATAAACTTACAGCTGATCTACCCTGGCACATGCACCCTCAATTCAGACCTCCAGGGAGATCACAGGGCTGGTGTCAGTTCTTCACTGGCACTCCCCTGGATGGGAACCTTAACTCTAACCAAGGCTCTCTCCCCATGGGAACCCAATTCCTATGTATGAGAAAACCAGAAAACCAGATTGGGCCCTGAAGAGGTACAAGATTAATAAACATAGAACGTGGAACATCAAAATGACATTAACAAAGTCGGGATGGAGCTGACAAGGGGTGTCCGGAGACACAAGTGTAGCCTGGCCCACAGAGGAGGCTGGCACTTCAACTCCAAGCAGCCGGACTGGCAACTTGCACCATGCCCTCAACTCAGCCCTTTGGGGAGACCATTGCACTGATGGTGGTCAGTTCCTGGAGTATCCTCAAATCTTACTCTCACCCTAACCCTAACCCTAATCCTAACCCTACCCCTAAGTCCACACTCTAAACGTGACCCTGCACCTGAGCTGCACCCGTGCAGGGGCCCCCATTTCAGACCACAAGGGAGATCACGGGGCTGGTGTCACTTCTGCTCTGGTGACTCGTAGGCAAGGCTCACTCCCCTTTGGAACCCCTTTCTAGGTCTCAGAAAACCAGAAAATGGGTCCCAGAAACACTGCACAATTACTTGTCATGGAACATGGAACATCACCGTGCCATTTCCAAGCCCGGATGGAGCTGCTTTAGTTATGTCCTCAGGGCCAACTCTAACCGAACCTAAAGATAAGGCTGGTCTTGGAACCCAAAGCCTAAGTCAGACTGTCACTGTCCCATGCGCCCTCAACTCAGTCCCCTGGTGGAGCAGTGCGCTGCTAGAGATTCAGCGCCTTAAGCCTCTTGGGTTCCAAACCTAACACTAAAACCAAACATCAAACTAACCCTCACCCTAAAACTAACCCTCGCTTCACCATTAACCTTTAGCTGACCCAGACCTGTGGATGCGACCTCAGGTCTTCAATCCTCCAGTGAGATCACGGGGCTAGTGTCGCTTCTGCCCAGGCAACCCCCCTGGACGGAACCCTAACCCTAGCTAAGGCTCTGTCCCACGGGGGCCCGAGACCTAGAACTGAGAACACTGCTGACATGGGGCCCAGAGGCGCTGCAGGCTTCATCAGCATGGAACTTGGAACATCACCGTGACATTCCCAACGCCTAGAAACAGCTGCACAGGGGAGTCCTGTGGCCCAACCATGCCTGGGCCCACAGAGGAGGCTGGCCTGGCAAACAAAACACTAAGCCTGGCTGGCACCTTCCCATGCACCCTCAATTCAGCCCACTGGATGAACCACTGCACTGCTGGGGGATCCGTTCCTGGAGGGTCCTAGGATCTTACTCTAGCCCTAACCCTAACTCTTACCCTAGCCCTACCCTTAATACTCACTGGAATCCTACACCTAAGCAGGCCCCGTTCATTGCCCTCATTTCAGCCATCCAAAGAGATCAAGGGCCTGGTATTGCTCCTGCCCTGGTGACTCCCTTGGACAGAAGCCTAACCCTAGCCAAGACTCGCTTTCCCATGGGGACTCAGTTCCTCCGTCTGACAAAACCGCGCACCTGGGTCCCAAAAGTGGTGCAGGATGACTCAGCAGGGCACAAGAAACATACCATGCCTTTCCCAAAACATGGATGCAGCTGTATGAGGGATCTCCTGAGGCCCTCCTATAACCTACCCCAAAGAGGACAAAGAGGACACCGGTCTTAGAAGCCAAAGCCGAAGGCTGACCTGCACCCTCCCAAAGGCCCTCAATTCAGCCCTCCAGGAAGACCACTGCACTACTGGGGGTTCAGTGCCTGCAGACACCTGGGATCTAAGCCTAACCCTAACACAACCCTATGCCTCAGACTAACCCTACCCCTACCCTTGGCCCTACCTATAAACGTAAAACTTATTGAACCACACTACACCCTCAGTTCAGCCCTCAAGAGAGATCATGGAACTGGTGCTACTTTCTGCCTTGGTGATTCCCTTTAGAAGGAACGCGCTCCCTGTCCAAGGCCCATGGCACTGGAGCACTGCTGAGAACACTACTGACAAGGGACCAAGATCATTGAAGGCTTCATCAACATGGAACATGGAACGTCATCAAGACATTTTCAAAGCCTGGAAGTCTGCACATGTGCTGTTCTGGGACCCAACCTGGCTGGGCACACAGAGGAAGTGTGCCCTTAAACCCAACACTTAGCCAAGCTGTCAACCTCCCATGAGTCCTCAACTCAGTCCTCCAAGTTGATCACAGCACTGCTGGGATTTCAGCACCTGGAGCCTTCGGGGATCCAACCCTAACCCTAACCCTACCCTAACCCTAACCCTAACCCTCTAACCCTAACCCTAACCCCCTAACCCTAACCCTAACCCTAACCCCTAACCCTAACCCTAAACCCTAACCCTAACCTGGGGTCCAAACTGAACATTAAGCCTAACCCAAAGGCTAATCCTAACCCTAACCCTAACACTCACTCTCACCATAAACTTACAGCTGATCTACACTGGCACATGCACCCTCAATTCAGACCTCCAGGGAGATCACAGGGCTGGGGTCAGTTCTTCACTGGCACTCCCCTGGATGGAACCTTAACTCTAACCAAGGCTCTCTCCCCATGGGAACCCAATTCCTATGTATGAGAAACCAGAAAACCAGATTGGGCCCTGAAGAGGTACAAGATTAATAAACATAGAACGTGGAACATCAAAATGACATTAACAAAGTCGGGATGGAGCTGACAAGGGGTGTCCGGAGACACAAGTGTAGCCTGGCCCACAGAGGAGGCTGGCACTTCAACTAAAAAGCTAAGCCTGACTGGCAACTTGCACCATGCCCTCAACTCAGCCCTCTGGGGAGACCATTGCACTGATGGTGGTCAGTTCCTGGAGTATCCTCAAATCTTCCTCTCACCCTAACCCTAACCCTAATCCTAACCCTACCCCTAAGTCCACACTCTAAACGTGACCCTGCACCTGAGCTGCACCCGTGCAGGGGCCCCCATTTCAGACCACAAGGGAGATCACGGGGCTGGTGTCACTTCTGCTCTGGTGACTCGTAGGCAAGGCTCACTCCCCTTTGGAACCCCCTTTCTATGTCTCAGAAAACCAGAAAATGGGTCCCAGAAACA
>JAESUZ010004441.1:0-101851 GCA_017311185.1 Proteles cristata cristata | reverse complement strand
AACTAGTTAACTAGTGACGCACTAGTCCTGCGCGTCAAATTCAAGTAGGTTCTTGACTCTCTTCTTTGCTCCTCTATTTTCCTTAATTTCCCCACGTCGTTAGGTTGGCAGACGCGGTAGCACACACACCTAACTCGGGGTCTGATAAGCACACAACTGTAAGCCCTGGAGCCAGGATGCCAAGTCTAGAGGGTGAGGCTCTTGGACAGACTGGCCTACGGTGACGGGGGGACAGGAAGGATTCAAGGGAACTCCCCAATCCGGGAAACAGCTCCCAGTATCTCCTCATGGCGGCCGGTAGCACTATTTTCAGTCGGAAAGACCACAAGTTACAAGAGAGAGCACTGTTTTGTGTTGTTTTCCTAAATATAAACATTATCAAGTCTTATAAATCTTTACCCGTAATACTTTTTCTTTCCTTTCCTATCCTTCCTGCCCAGGACAGTCTGCGTGTCCCAGAGGCCTGCTTCTGGAAGAGGTGGACTTGTCGGCAGTGGAGCTATCATCCCGCTGGAAAAACTGTTTGAAATTTGTGTACATTGGAAACATACCAAGAGCTTGGGGTCAAGATTCCAGAGAGGACAAGTCACCGATGGGGGCTTTGTACTCTAAACTCATCTTCCCCGTGAAGCACTTCATAATTATTCTGCTATCACAGTTAGAGAGGCCGAGGAACAGAACAGAAATCAGGCGCTAAGTGTCTCTCCCCATACTCTCCCGGGGCTGGGGGTAAAACATGTGAGTTCGGGGCTTCTCAAGTAGCCAGGACTGGGGTGCCAGAGAGAAGGCATGTGAAGTGTAGTGAGTCTACACATCGGATCTGTGTAGTCCCTCCAAGCATTCTGTAAGTTCCCAGCTGTGCGTTCAGAGATGAGGTGCACAAAAGTGGTGGCCAGGAGGCTGAACAGCCACATAGTATAAGATAAAAATAAAACTCAAGGCCCTATAGATTCTCTCAGATTTAAATCAGAACTCCTATAAAATTAAGAATAAGAGAAAGTGGAAATAGACCAGATCCTACAAAGACTAAAACCTGGTGTTAAGACAACTCAAAGTGATCAGTTCTTATTCAGACCAGACTCCAGGGCTGAAGGAACTGTGTTTCACCACACAGTGTCCAGCATTCAGTCCGAAGGCACCAGCCATACTGAGGGTCCAGGGAATAGAAACAGACTCCCAGGTAATAACTTCAACAGTGGTGCTGCTGAATACGGATAAAAATATGACGACTATAATTCAGTAAAAAAGATAGCAAGCTTCACAGAGAAGTGGAATCCATAAAATAGAATCAAATGGAAATTCTACGATTAAAAACACATTGACTGAAATTTAGTACAAAGTAGATGATTAGCCACAGCAGAAGAGAGTGAGTTACCTGGAAATAGGTCAGGAGAAAATATTTGGATAAAGCCAAAGAAAACAAAGAATGATAAGAAACATATGGGACACAATAAAAAGATCTACTATGTGTAATTGGAGAAGAGGGGAGAAAGAAAACATTCAGAATCGACATCTGAAAACACAGACTAGAGCTTTTCAAAACTCAAAAAGAGGGGCACCTGGGTGGCTTAGTCGGTTAAGCGTCCGACTTTCGCTTAGGTCATGATCTCGCGGTTCGTGGGTTCGAGCCCCGCGTCGGGCTCTGTGCTGACTGCCAGCTCGGAGCCTGGAGCCTGTTTCAGTCTGTGTCTCCCTCTCTCTCTGACCCTCCCCTGTTCACGCTGTCTCTCTCTATCCTAGAAATTAAAAAAAAAAACAAAAAACTCAAAAAGAAACGAAGCCATCGATCCAAAGATCACTATGACGTGGATCAGCCACAGTGCAGGCAGTGGATTACGTCTGGGCGCATCGCTGTCTGCCTGCTGAGAGCCACAGACACACGGGGAGTATTTGCAGTGCCCGAGGAGAGGAGCATTCGCTGTCAATGGGGCAACGAGGAGGAGACAGCAGACTTCTCAATGGGGACTATGGAAAGCAGAAGACAATGGAAATGCTGAAAGAAAACTCGCTAACTCAGAATTCTATATTTAGTAAAAACAGTCCTCAAAAATTAAGATATTTCCAGACAAGTAAAAGCCTGGTTAGATGCCCATAAGAGCCACACTAAAATGCTAAAAGGGAATCTTTAGTCATAGGCACATACTGTCAGTTGGAAGCATTAAAAGTACAGAATAAGGAGCAAAGGGAAGGGTGAATATATGGGTGGCCCTAAGTGAACATTAACTGTATAAAACTGTAACTCTAATGTTCTGTGGCGTATAGAACATACATAACATTAAAATTCATGATGAATACAATACAGACAGTGGTTAGTAAATGGGAGCAAATAACCTCCTGCCCTTTCATTTCTCAGGAAATAGTAGAAGTACTCATTTATTTTCAGTTACAGTAAGTCTAGGATGTAGGGAGGCTTGGGCGGCTCAGTTGGCTAGGCATCCGACTCTTGATTTCAGTGCAGGTCATGATCTCATGGTTCAGCAGTTCAAGCTCCACACTGGGCTCCGTGCAGACAGTGCGGAGCCTGCCTGAGGCTCGCTCTCTCTCTGCTCCTCCCCAGCTTGCACTCTGTCTCTCAAAAATAATAAATATTTAGGGGCACCTGGGTGGCTCAGTTGGTTAAGTGTCCAACTTTGGCTCAGTTCATGATCTCACGGTTCGTGGGTTTGAGCCCCACATTGGGTTCTGTGCTGTCAGCTCAGACACTGGAGCTGCTTTAGATTCTGCGTTTCCTTCTCTGACCCTCCCCTGCTCACAGTCTCTCTCTCTCTCAGAAATAAATAAAACATTAAATTTTTTTAAAATATTTAAAAAGTCTATGATGCATATTGTAATTTCTAACAAAGCATTAAAGTAATATTAAAAGGATGTATAATTAACAATCTAATACAGGGAAAAATGGAATGAAAAAATACATGATTAACTTAAGGTAATGAAGGAGAAAATTTAGGCACATGAGACAAATAGAAAACAAATAGTAAGATAGTAGATACAGACCCAGCTATGTATATCACTAGTTACAGTCAATGTTCACAAATTAAATAATTAAAAATAAAAAAGATGGAATTAAAAAAATACATCCTTATCTATAGTGCCTAAACAAATACACGAAATACAATACACAGAAAAGGTGAAGGGTGCAAGATGGAAGATGATGTGCCATGCAAACATTAGCCGAAAGAAAATTAGTGTAGTATGTCTTTTTATATCAAACAGACTGGATTTTTTTTAATGTTTTTTATTTATTTCTAGGAGAGAGAGAGACAGCATGAGTAGGGGAGGGTCAGAGAGAGAGGGAGTCACAGACTGAAATAGTCTTCAGGCTCTGAGCTGTCAGCACAGAGCCCGATGCGGGGCTATTACCCACGAACTGCGAGATCATGACCCAATCGAAAGTCGGACGCTTAACCGACTAAGCCACCCAGGCGCCCCAGACTGGATTTTTTTTTAAGCAGGCTCTATGCACAGTGTGGTGTCCAATATGGGGCTCAAATTCACGACCACGAGATCGAGAGTCAGACGCTCAACTGAATGAGGCACCCAGGCGCCCCCAAACAGTAGATTCAAGGCAAGAAGAAATACACAGATAAAGAGAAACATGTCACACAACAAAGGCTTCAGTCCGCCAGAAAGAACTTTGAGTTTAATCACGTAGCTATGAAATATATAAGGAAAAGCTGACAGCTCTAGAAGAGGAAGTCCCTCACGATCACCGTGGGGCCTTGACTGCAGCTCCCATAGGACGGGACCCACAGGGGGTGTGTAGGGCCCTGCACCTGCGCCTGCAGAATACACATCCCTCCCGCCTTCCAGGGCAACGGTCACCACAACCATCCACGTTTGGCCGCAATTTCGAAAACTGAAATCATAGAGTAAATCAGTTGTTTTTAAACTTTCTCTGTCCCGTAACACGTGGGGGGGACCACCGTGCGCCCCGGGGGGCGGTGCCCACGCGCTTCCCGCCACCACAGGGTCACGGCCCCCCACGAGCTCTTCCCCAGCTGGACGCCGGACCCAGCGGGGACTCCCTGCCTGTGAGCCAAGCCATCGTTTGACGTTAGCCAGCTGATTATGTCTTTGCCCATAAACCTACTTCCCGGCTGCTCTCAGCACCGTCCGCGCGGCTCGCAGAAGAGGGTCTGGGTGCGCAAGCCATCACCGGGAGGAGACTAGTAAATACTTAAGTTTTCAGCTTTGAAAACCACTGTAATCAGGGGGCCCGGGAGACTGAGGGCAGGGATGGGGGGCCCTGGTCGATGATGGTTTTGTATTTTATCTTATCGAGGTCAGCCCCGGGGGCAAGCACCTCGAGGACGGTGTGGCCACGGGACAGCCACCGAACACCTGTGAGTGGGGACGAGTGGAGGCGACAAAAGAGAAAAACTAGAACTATGTGCCCAGAACCAACCACACCCCCGAGACACTGACGGAGGAGCCCCAGAACGGTGGTGCCGAGGTTGGAAAGGCTCGGGAGTCAGGGGCTCTGGGCCCTGCTCTGCCACCCACTCACTCGGTGTCCCCTCTCTGCCTCGGGGTCCTCAGCTAGGACCACAGGATGGGATGGAAGCCTCGATCCTCTGGCCCCAGCGCCCCGGGCCTCCATGCCTCAGCTGACTTGGTGACGTTGGGGCAAGAGAAGAGAGGACTTTGGTTTCCCTGGAGAAGCATGGGCAGCCAGCAGCCACTAATAAAATGGGCCCGTGTTCTAGAACCAGCACCAGCCCACGGCTAACGCCACAGGCCTCAGGACGGAAGTTCTCCCTCCAGGGCTGTTCTAGGGCCTGAGGCCTGAGCGTTCATACACTTGCCCGTCTGCAAAAAGGAGGCAGCACACTTTGTCCCGAGGAGCCCTGCCCAGCCTCATCCCCCATCAAGCAGGGGTGTAACCTGTCCAGTCAGAACGGGTCTGGGTCAGAAATGCTGCGGCTGGTCCCCAAACGCCACGGGGGGGCCAGGTCTCCCCAGCTCAGCTCACCGCCCGCACCACAGAGAGCCGCCCTGCGTGTCCCCGTGCGCGGCACACATTCCGACGGGCGACGTTCCGTGTGTCTGGTGCACACGCTGTGTGCTCTGCAGAGCGCTGCCACGGGAGGGGGACAGCAGGGACTTCACAGACTCTCAGAAGCAGCGCGTCCTCAGGCCTTATCCTGTTAGAAACAGGAGCCTCGCGAGCTCCTTCCCCAAACTCAGTAATTTGTTTTCTTATTAAAAAACAAGAGACAAAGACGAAAAGAAACCGACGTGCCCTCTAGCTGAACATTCGAGCACATGAGCGCCACTCGGGAGTGCGGGAATAACACACGTTTCCTCGTGCAGCACGGTTAACAGTATGTGCACATATATATATGCTCTTTATTCCTGAGGGGCCGTGGGGTCTCACCGAGTCTGGGGTGTCCTGCCGAGGGGGCTCCTCGGAGCGGATGGCCTTGCTGACCGCCCTCTTTGAAGCCTCACCCTCCTCCTCCGCTACTGGGAAGTGTTCCCTGTTTGGAGAGAGAGTTTCCTGAGAAATTCTAGGCGCCCTGCTCATTCCACGCGCCTGCGGTTTGGACCCTCCCGAGTTGTCCCACAGGTGCAGGGACCAAGAGGCGTGAAGCCAGCCCCCAGCGTCCCCAACCGTGGGCAGCAGTCACAGGTGCTGTGGGGGCAGGAAGGAGCCGCGGGGAGAGAGTTCGGGGAGGGGAGCAGGCTCGCAGGGGGGGGCCTCACCCGACAGGTGTGCAGAGGAGAGTCCCGGGGGGTGCGCCTCTCTCCATGGAGGGGACATCCCAGCACAAGGACCCACTCAGCTCTTACGCCACTTACCTGAAGATTTTCCAATGTTTTGAAGGATTTTGTCCAGAACTGATAGTTTTTTCTGTTGCTCAGTTTTTAATTTCTTTCCTGTGGGGAAAAAATAAGTACAATGATCAAGATTTGGTGAAGCCTCAAGTCACGATTCCAGCCATCAGCTCTGAGGAAACAGCTGGTAGGCGAGGCCTTCGGGGACTGGAGCCCAAGTTTACGGCCTGTGCGGCTCCAGGCGGTCACGGACACAGCCCCGTGGCCGTCCCCTCCCTCCAAGCGTAGCCGGCGGACCGCCGTCCTGAGGTTTTCCCAAAACCCCATGTGAGCGCAGCCAGGGACACGCAAGAAGAGCTTCAAGGTGGGCGCCCCTGACCTCCACCCTCCCGGGTCTGCCCCCCACCCCGCCCCAGCCGCCAGACAACTTCCCAATCGCTGAAGTTGGTCCGTGAATTTAGAAGAACAGACTTTAAAGGTGAGTTATAAGGCATTCTGAGCTGGCAAAAACAACAGTACGGCATACCGAGGTGTGTAGGATGGGATTAAAGCAGAATTAAAAGGAACTAAACACTCACAATAAAAAGGAGGAAAAGTCTTGAATCTACAACCTAAGTATTCACATTAACAAGTCATTAAAAAAAGGAGAGAGAGGGGCGCCTGGGTGGCTTAGTCGGTTAAGCGTCCGACTTTCGCTCAGGTCATGATCTCGCGGTTCGTGGGTTCAAGCCCCGCGTCGGCCTCTGTGCTGACTGCCAGCTCAGAGCCTGAGCCTGTTTCAGTCTGTGACTCCCTCTCTCTCTGACCCTCCCCTGCTCACGCTGTCTCTCTCTCTCTCTCCTAGAAATAAATAAAACATTTAAAAAAAATAAAAAAAAATTAAAAAAGGAGAGAGAAACCTCAAAATATTCAGAGAAAAGAAAATGATAAAAATAAAAGAAAAAAATCACTATGATTAAAAAAATAGAAAAACAACATGGGAAAATGAAACGGAAAGCCCGGTTCTCTGAGCAGACCAATAAAACTGATAAACTATGGACCAGACCACCAGGGATTTGAACAAAGGCACAAGTTGCTAACACCAAGAGTGAGAGCGGGCGCAAGACCCTGACAAGGGCGCTGAGACGGTGAGATGAAATGGGCCAAGTCCCCACAGAGACACAAACCACCAAGGCTCACTGTCGAAGATACGGACACACTAAACAGCCCTTCATCTCCAGAAGAAATAAAATGTGTGCTTAAAACCCTTTCCACAAAGGGGGCGCCTGGGTGGCTTAGTCGGTTAAGCGTCCGACTTCCGCTTAGGTCACAATCTCACGGTTCACGGGTTCGAGCCCCGCGTTGGGCTCTGTGCTGACTGCCAGCTCAGAGCCTGGAGCCTGTTTCAGATTCTGTGACTCCCTCTCTCTCTGACCCTCCCCTGCTCATGCTGTCTCTCTCTCTCCTAGAAATATATAAAAAACAAACAAACAAACAAACAAAAAACCCCTTTCCACAAAGAAAATATAGGCCCTAATGTCTTCATCGGTAAATCCTGTTGGACATTTTATGTAGAAGTAATACTCATCTGATACATACAGATCTAGAGCACTGAAGGGAAGGGAATCTCCCAATTCACTCTAGGAGGCCAGAGAAGAAAAAAAAAAACTATGGGCCAACATCACTCATGAACATAGATCCAAAAATTCTTGACTAAATTTTGGCAAATCGAATCCAAAAGATAAAAAAAAGAAATCGCATCATGGCCTCATCTCAGAAATACAGGTCTGCTTCAACATTCAGCAATCAAGACGCGTAACTGGCCATATGGACGGGATAAAGGAAACCAACTGATCATTTCAAAAGCTCAGGGGCTGGCGAGCACGGCTCACAGGCCAAACACGGGTCCGCGCCAGTTTTAGGAAAGGAATTTCGCTGGAACACAGCCACACCGATGCTTTTATGTGTGGCCGGGCCGCTTCTGCGCAGTGAAGTAGTTGCAACAGGGGCCGTGTTGCTCTTAAAGACTAAAATTTTTGCTGTCTGACTTTGTATAAAAAAAGTTCTCTATCTTGCAATAGATACACTTCATTTATGAAAGAATGTCGGTTCTGACCACTCATACTTAACCTTCAACATAGTCCAGAACTACTGGGGAAAGGCAAGAAAAACGAATAAAAGGTGTATGTGTTGGAAAGAAAAAAAATACCTATTCACAGATGATATGATTCAGCAAGTAGTAAATCCCAAAGAATCTACTGGAAAGTTTCTGGAATGGAAGGGTGAGTTGAGCAAGGAGGGAGGGCAGAGAGTCTTGTAGGAAACAATCACGTTTCTATATACTAGAAACGAACTGGATGTCAAAATTTTAAGTCTCATTTATGATCACACCAAGAATTATGAAATATTTATGTATAAACCTAATAAAACATATGCGAGGTCTTTATGCTGGACACTACAAAACTCTGGTGAGAGAAATCAGAGGGGAGTCCTCCACGGAGTGCGAGGCTAATTATGGTTAAGAAGTCAGTGCCTGCCCCACTGCTGTATAGATTCGTAGCAATTCCAAACCAGTCCCTACGAAATCTTCTGCAGAAATTAACAAGCTGTTTTTGAAATGTACATGGGAAGACAAAGAAACCAGAACAACCAAACCGATTTTGAAAATCAGCGCAAAGCGGGAGGACTCCCACTACCTGATTTCAGATCTTGGAATCAACATGCTGTAGCGAAGACAATGTGATACCTAAAAAAAGAGTAAAGCCTAAGTCAATGGAACAAAAGAGAGTCCAGAAATAGGCCCCCTCACAGAGGATCAATTTCACTGTCAACATACGTGCACGGGCGATTCAACAGAGAAAGATGAGTTTTTGCAACAAGTGGTGTTGGAACTGGACGTCACATATGCCAGAAACCAAACCAAACCAAAAAACCCTCCTTATACCATATACACAAATTAACTCAAAACGGATCATAGCTGTAAATGTAAAGTCCACAATTTTAAGACTTATGGAAGAGAACATAGAAACATGTCTGTGACTTTAAATTAGGCAAAGACCTCTTATATCTGACACCAAAACTGAAACTTGATAAATCGGATTTGACCAATATTAAGAGCGTGTGATCTCTGAAAAACACTGGCCTGCAAATGAAAAGCAAGCCACAGACGGTCGGCAGGCAATCTTTCCGATCACACATCCGACAATGGACTTGTATTGGGAATATGTGAACGCATCTCAAAGTTCAACAGTAAGAAAACAAACTCAGGAAAATGGGCAAATACTTGGACACTCGACCAAAGAAGCCATTCTGATGGCAAATAAACACGTGAAACCATGCCTGGCGTCACGGGTCCTCAGGGAAACGCAGGACAGGGCGGCGGTGCGGTTGCTGCACACCTGCTGGCCTGGCTCCAAAGCACAGAGGAAAGTATCAAGGGTAAGGGGACCCGGGGCCGCTCCCACGCTGCTTGCGGGACGCCACGCCTGCTGATTCTCTTATAAGGTAAAACCTAGTTGCCAGACTTCTGGCTGTTTCCCTAAACTAAAGGCACATCGTATTCACCCCAAACCTCGAGGCGCACGTTTCCGGTGGCTTCATTTGTAACTCCCCAGCTCCGTCAGCTGGCGAACGAGTAAGCTGGCAGCGGCTCCGGTGAGGAGGAACGAACAATGATGGGCAAACATGCGTGAGTCTCAAATGTGTTGTGGTCGTTGAGGAAACCACACTCAAAGGCCTACGTGGGCTTCGTGGTATAGGGCATTCCCGAAGGGGGGCAATTACAGAAACAGGACACGGGTGAGTGTATTAGTGCTGGAGGTGGTGGAAGGCGTGCGGGGTTTCCGGGTGAGGGACCTCTTCTGTGCGTCGTTAGTGGTCATGGCTCCATGACTGTGAAAAGGATGAATCTCTGTGTCGCTGCATATCACTAAAACACACAGTCTAGTACTGACGCCTGACGCTTCTTATGAATCAAGATCTGCCCCGAGTTCTTACTTTTGTCAACCAATTTAATTGTCCCACGGACCCCCAGCCAAAGGCACAACGATGATGAATCACAGTTCGGGGATGACGGCCAGGAAGAGGCGGGGCAGGGTCTGGCAGCCGCTGCCTCTCTGCCCGGCACTCTTTCCCACGGCCCCATATCCACACACCTGCCCGCCCCCAGGCCTCTTCGGCCGAGGACGTCGGGACGGCTAGCTGGATTTCCACAGTCGGATGGCAACTACTGCGGGGCCGAGGTCAAGCAGAAAATGATCACACCCCAGGGGAAGGTCCTATGACGTGAGCAGTCCCACCACGCGGCTTGGTGGGCCAGAAGGGCTCCCACCCAGGAAGTAGAGCCCGGCAGGTTCCAAGAGGTGCCCTGCTGTGGCGGCCAGAATTTCACATTAGAGATTCATTCCTTGGGGCCCACTCTAAACCCCCCTTGCCTCACTATCCCCACGTGTGGCTCAGGAGGGCGATGTTGTGGTGTCTATACTTTGATGTCTCTGGGGTGGCCGGTGGTGGTGCGCAGCGTAGCCCTGAGCAATGAGGCCTAAAGGTGTGAGGTTGCCTGGGGGCCAAAGGCACACATGGCCGCCCGCTGGGAGCCAGGCCCCGTGTCCCCGGGGAAATGCCCTGCCCGTGGCAATAGGCCCGCAATGTGCACCTGATCCCCACGGGGCCTACGTGCTGTGTGAGGGCCGAGCTTGGCGAGAAGGGACGCCGGGGGTGCCCAGCGCCCTGAGCTGCAGGGGCCCCAGAAGGTTCCCGGGAGTGGCCCAGCCGAGGGCCCTCGTCCTCAGGGCGGGGCTCTAATCTATTCCTTCCTTCCCATGTGGAAGCTCCCCAAATCCGCTCGCTGGTGGCCACAGACACAGAGGAGGACTGCTTTCCAGGGGCCCTCTTTGTCCGCAAATAACGTGAGCTGCCTTCTCACCCGGTGTAGATGGAATCACGGCAAATCTGGGGGGTCAAAGACAACGAACCAGCAAAAATCCCCTCTGTACTGAAGTCAGCGTGAAGAGAAGAGTGTTCGCAAATCTGACTGCCCCCCACCCCCAGCACTGGAGGGGAGGGGATGTTATCTCTGTGGACAGGAGAAAGTTCTGGAGAGATCTGCCCACAAAGGCTGGGGAGGGCCCCCTCCCCCCAGGCACCCCAGGGAGGCAGGAAGTGCTGGCTGCTGGCTTCTGAGATGGAAATCGCTTCCTGCAGCGACACCTGAAAGGTAAAATCACCCGCATTGTTCTTCCTGGCAGCCCTTCCCGCACTCAGGCAGGTGGGGTCTGATGGGGGGCGGGGGGGTGCAGGGATGCAGCCACCGGCAGAGCCAGCAAAACCAGGCACTGGTCATGGAGCTGGTCGTCACTGCTGGGGCGCAGGGAGCTCAGCTGCGTTCTCCCGTGCCCTTGAGGGGGGTGTGGATCGCCAGGGCGAGGTCCTCAGCTCCCGGGCCTCAGGGCCTGACACAGGCCCGCTGTGAGCCCCTCGGGGTGACTGGAACGTGAAGGTGCCGGACACACAGCGAGCGCTCCGAGGGCGAGAACGTCACGGTTACCACAACGGTATCACGGTCACAGAGGGACAATTACCCTTCATACTTACACACCACTGACGACGCGTGCGCTATTCACCGATTCGGCGAGTGCCAGGTAGCCGCTGCGGTGTGCCAGGTGCCAGGTCCTGGGGGTGACTGAGGGCTTGTCCTGCTGACTGTCTGAGGGGTGGCACACAGGCCATGGAGCATCACGGCCAGTTAGCAGGGCTCTGGGCTTCGTGGCCCCTTCCGTGGATGCACGTGGGAGGACTGGGGGTAAATGTGGAGGGGAGTGGACAGAAGCCCAACTAGACCACGTCTGCAGGACTGCCACGGGATCCTGTGGATCCTCGGACAGAAACCATGGCTTTTCAAGTCAAAAGACCACAGACACCAGGCTTCTTTCTCTCTGTCCTGTACCTGCAGCGTCCACGTGCATCTCCACTGCCATCGCCGTCACCCAGATATGTGCCACGCGATCCACGCGGTGGGTTTCCTAGTCCTGTCCCATCTGCCGGCTCTGTGGGCAGCTAATGTGGCTTCTGGGAGTGAGCAGACCTGCGGATGTGGCTTCGCAGTGACTGTCGTCCCTCTGGCTCTGGAAGTCTCTGCTGACGGCCTGCTGTCTGCAGCCACCCTGGGCCAGCGCGGCGCCTTCTGGAGCGTGCCTGTCGGGGGCGCTGCCTGTGCCACTTTGGGCCTCCGGGGGGTGAGGGTTTCCTGGAAGGGGCCATGGTCCTCACAGTCAGACCCGGGGTCCTGGAGGAGGCGTCCTCTGGGCGGAGGCCGCTCTCTCACTGGGGGCGGCACGGTCAGTCTGCTTCCGCCGGTGGTCAGGGCTGCCACGCCAGCGGGCTCTGCACACAGCTCCCTGCGCCTTCGAAGCTTCAGACGCACATGCAACGGCACAGGCTGTCCGCAGGCCACCCGTCCCCGTCCTCCTCCGCGCTCGCGCCCCCACGTGGGAGCCACGGGTTCGTGGGGCTGGGTCTCCTACCGCCAGGTGCCGAGGGCGCTGACGCAGTATTGCTATGGTCACCGGCAACCGTGTGCTGGGTGAGCTTCCTCACGGTCTCACCCAGAACAACGGGGCGCAGGGCACACACACACACATTCGGCCTGCAAGTAACCCCAGCGGCCCGCGGTCTGCAGCACAGCAGAGCCCTGGCAGCACCGAGCGCGGGTCCCTCCCGGCTCTCGACGGCAGTCTGGACCCTCACTGTCCCCGCCGGGCCACAGCCTCCTCACGGGAACGCGCGGGCGGTGCTCCAGACCACTGATCCCTCAGAAACAAGCCCCCGGCCGGCCAGCTGGGGCCTCCCCGCCACCGCCACCACAGGCCCCACGGTCCCTGGCCCTCTTGGCCGGTGCCGGGCGCCCGCGAACAGCACGGCAGGCCACACAAGGGTCCTCCGAGCCTCGCACTCTTTCTTAGTAAAAATGAGACAGAGAGCATTCACTTCTTTTTACACACCTTCAGCGGGACGCCCTGGCCTGTTCCCGGGCCCCGCGGGTGTCCGCTGCGAGGCGAAGTCACGGGCGCCCTACAGCTCACGCGGTGCCCCGTGGGGACAGTCCGGAGGCGGGCCTGCCGGAGCACGGCGGCCCCAAGCCAGCGTGGCCGGCATCGTAAGAGACATTCAGCCGCAGAGACGTGCACGGGGGGCGGGCCGTGAGGTGGCTGCGCAGGGGGTGCGGAGGCTGCTCCAGGCCAGGGAGGCCCAGAGGAGACCCCTGAGAGCTGGGAGAGCGTGGAAGCGACCCCCTCATGGCCTCGAAGGAGCGGACCCCTCCACCTGCGACTTGCGCCCCCAGGGCAGAGACCAGGGTCTCCAGAACACAGGAAGCCCGCATGGAGGAAGGCCCCGGGGTGGCCTGGGGGGGCTGGTGGATGGGGGGTTGGCGCCCGTGGCTGCGGCCTTCTCGTGCTCACGGCTCCTGGGCGGGGCTGGGCCCTTTGAGGCTCAGGGCACAGCCGCCTCCTCAGCACGGGGCTTGCGTCTGTCTCTGGGTCTCAGACCTGCGGCTGCCGCTGGGACTCTGACTCCCAGGCCCCGCGCGGCGCCCCCGCGGTGTGGAACCTGCAGGCTGGAGGGAGGCGACTCGGGGAGCGCGTGGTTTTTCTCCGGATGCACTCACGTCCCCGCCTCGTTCCGTCCCTGTCCCAGCCTGTCCTTCGCTGACCCAGAGCTCAGAGAAAAGATTTCCTGCTCCGTCTTCCTCCCAGTTCTCCCGTCGGCTTCTCGGCCACCACACGCGCCTCCCTGGCCTGTCCCCTGGATGGGTCCCACAGCCCTGCACCCCACAGAACACGCGGTGACTCTATCGAACTGCCTTTCGGTAGCTTGCGGAGTTGTTAGAACATCATGGATTTTGCCTTTTCTGGGTGTTAATGAATCAGCGTTTCCTCCACACACTCCCACGGGGTGTCTTGGTCAGTCTTTTGCTCAAACGAATCCCGAGGTTTCAGGATCCCTTTCAGCTGTGACGGTCTGTTCACCCAGAACCACGGGCACCTGCCTGTACAAAGCGCTGGGCGGCAGGACACAGCACCCCCTCGGGAGCACGCAGGGACTCGTGGGGGGGGGCGGGGACAGAGCGGCGGCCGTGCTCCCCAGGGGACCAGTGCCCCCGCTCCTCTGCACCCCGTTCCCTTAGTTCTTAGGGGCCGGTGGGACTGGGAGCTGCCCTACCATTTCTGTTTGGCTCTTTCTGAACATGAGAAGGCCCAGCTGAGGCTGTGGCAGGAAGCGGGGGGAGTGGCTGGGGGCCCGCGGCCTGTTCGGGGCCCAGGCTCTGCTTCCTCTATCCCTCCCCCTGGAGGGAAGCTGTGGACTTCAGGATGCGGCTTCCTCTTCACTGAAAGGGCTACCCAAGATCCGAGCACACAGTGGGTACGTACAGTGAGACAGCTTGCTTCAAGGTGAAGAAAGCAGGTAAACTGAAATACCAAGAAAGCAGGTGGTAGTGATCCTTACACCAGGGAAAGTAAAATCCAAGCCCGAAAGCATTCAACGTGACAAAGAAGGTCTCTTTAACACTGGAAGCTCGAGTTCGTGACAAAGAGATAGTCCTCATGAACATCCTCGCACCGAATGTCATAAGAATCATGCTTGTAAAACAAAAACCATAGAAAGTGCAAGTATATGTAAAAGAACCGCATTTGTCGTGGGTGAACTTATACCCCTTCCAGGAAAAGGTCAGGGGAGAAAACAAGAGGCGAGCAGACAGGGGCCTGAGTCACGCCCTCCGTAAGCAAATACTGCAAGCACCCTTCCCCACGTGGCAGGGCGCGTACCTTGTCAGTGCGCTCACAGCACTCACA
Organism: Proteles cristata cristata; assembly: GCA_017311185.1. Lineage (NCBI taxonomy): Eukaryota > Metazoa > Chordata > Mammalia > Carnivora > Hyaenidae > Proteles > Proteles cristata. Next base: position 87,245 of record JAESUZ010004441.1, on the reverse strand, counting down.
GAAACTCCTCATACATCAGGTCACAAAGAAAACGTAAGTCAGCTACACAGTAGCACTATGAGAACGCTTCTCGATCATAGTATAATGAAACTAGAAATTATGAACAGAAACAAAGAGAAAAGGTCATACTACCTGGAAATCAGAAAATGTTTTATTAGACAACTTTTGCATAAAAAGAAAGTAGGCACTAAAATTTGTAAAGTTTCTGGAAGGCAATAACAATGAAAACATGATCTGTGAGAATCTATGGGACACATTAAAGAGCAGAGCACTAACCACGTATGGGTAAAATGAAGTAAGTGGGCCACTCAGCCTGAAGACAGAGAAGGGGCAACAAAGGTCACTACAAAAAAAGTGTAAAGAAGGACATATTAATGAGAAAGGCAGAGATAAATAATGTTTGGAAACTCAGTGCAGTTAGTTAATATGTCAAAACCCTAGATCTTGGGAAAAAATTAATACATTAGGCAAAAATGCTGGTTTACCAGATAAGGAAGAATAAGAAAGAGCATGTATTATAAAACAAGAAATGACAAGGGGGAAATAAATGGTGTTTTCAAAATAATGAGATGAGTTGGAGACCTCCCTGCAAATATGTTTGAGAACACAGAAGAAATGGATGATTTTCTAAAAAATATAGATTGCTAAAACTGACTCCTTTTGATTAAGATTAATCACCTTCCCTACAAGAAACAGAGAAAGTTACTGAGTAATTACTCTATGAAAAGCCCCAGAATGAGATGGTTTCACAGGCCATTTCTAACAAATCTGAAAAGACCAGGTAGTTTCAATGCTCTTTAAATTTTCTAAGAGGTTCAAAAAGGAAGAAAAAAATTTAACTTCTTTGTTATGAACCAGGTATCACATTGACATTTCAATCTGATAAAAAGTACCAAAAAACCCTAATCAACTACAGACTAAATATCACCTATGAACTGTTTTGGGTGCAAAAATACTAGATAAAACATTGATGAGCAGGATCCAAAATAATGACTATGGCTAAATGAGATTTGCTCTAGGAATGCAAGGTTGGTTCAATATTGGAAAATCCATGAATACGTCATTCACCATGTTAATAGATATAAAGAAAAAACTTGAGCATTGCCAAAGATAATGAAAAAGACCAAGACAAAATGTAAAAAGGTTGATCTTCTTTCTTTATGCTTTAAAATATATACATCTTTGTCCAAAACCCAGAATCTTACTTACTGGCTAAACACAAGAGGTGTTTCTACTCAGACTGTGAATGAGGCACTGACACCCACCAACTCTGCTACTTCCAACCATTATTCTAGAAACATGAGCCCATGCAACTAGACAAGAGAAACCAAAGAGATGCATGAACATTGGTAAAGAAGAAAATTCTATTTGTATCTGATCATGCAGTATGTTTAGAAAACCCTAAAGCATCAATGTTAAAATGAACTAAAGCAATGGAAGAGTTAAGAAGGCATCAGGATAAAACTTAGCCTACAAAAATCAACAGCACTCTGGGGCGCCTGGGTGGCTTAGTCGGTTAAGCGTCCGACTTTTGCTTGGGTCATGATCTCGCGGTCGTGGGTTCGAGCCCCGCGTCGGGCTCTGTGCTGACTGCCAGCTCAGAGCCTGGAGCCTGTTTCAGCCTGTGACTCCCTCTTTCTCTGACCCTCCCCTGCTCATGCTCTCTCTCTCCTAAAAATAAATAAAAACATAAAAAAAAAAAATTTTTTTTTTTTTAAAAACCAACAGAACTCATATACACACGGAAAACAGATAAAGCGCACAGGGCAGAGAGGTTCTCATTTGTAACCACGGCGAGGCAGGCAGACTCTCCCGCCCCGTGACTCCCTGGCACACAGGCAGGGGTAGTTACCGAGTCACTTATTGTCATTGGAAACTGTCCTTACCGCCTGAAAAAAACTGCGATTCACCGTAACCTTCAGGATTGCTGAGCTGGAGGTAACTCTCGTCAGTACTGGGTTCTTTGATGACAGACATGGAAAAAACAGGTAGACGGTGTTTTGATTAGATATTTATGAACATTTCATCCATATTTTATTTTCAAATACTAAGCTGAAATACTAATATCGTTTTCAAGTTTTATTTAAAAATGTGTTCTGGTGGGGGCGCCTGGGTGGCTTAGTCGGTTAAGCATCCGACTTTCGCTTAGGTCATGATCTCGAGGTTCGTGGGTTCAGGCCTTGCGTCGGGCTCTGTGCTGACTGCCAGCTCAGAGCCTGGAGCCTGTTTCAGTCTGTGACTCCCTCTCTCTCTGACCCTCCCCTGCTTACGCTGTCTCTCTCTCTCTCTCTCTCCTAGAAATACATAAAACATTAAAAAAAAATTTAAAAAAAAAAAACGTGTTCTGGTGGCGCCTGGGTGGTTCAGTTGGTTAAGTGTCGGACTTTGGCTCAGGTTACAATCTCACCGTTTGTAGGTTCAAGCCCGTGTTGGGTGCTGCACTGACAGTGAGGAGCCTGCTTGGATTCTTTCTCTCCCCTCTCTCTCTGCCCCTCCATGACTTGTACTTTTTTTCTCTCTCAAATAAATAAACTTTAAAAGTTACTGTGCTCTAGAAAGTCATCCTGCATGTATCGGGTCAGGCGTCATGGCACTATCAAGACCACGGAGTCACTTGTTTGCTGACCCTGCTTCCCGATTATGAGAATTCACGTGGCCACCAATATGTAAACACACGGGCAGCGGGCTGTTGCTCGCGGCACCGTGCGGAACTGGAAACGACATAAAATGGAAGCAAGTAGGCAGACGGCGGGCACGAGGTGCGGTTCTCCCGTACAGGGGAGCGCGGCAGCTGGGACCCAAGCACCAGCTCCATCCTGGGTGGGCATGGGCTCCCAGCCTGGTGTGCGGGCACACAGCGGAGCCTGGAGATTTAGGGTGGGTGCCCTCATCTAACAAAGGAGGGGAGGTGAGTTGACACATATCTCTTCCCGTGTGCCCAGGGGAACATGGGGCTCCTGGGGCTGGCCCACTGGGCATGCGCGTGGCGGGCCACTAGCAGTGTCTGGTATGAACCTTTTTCTATCATGATGACTTCTAAAACCACGCGAATGCTCCCATGTTCAAATACAAACATCTAAAATCAATAACCTGAGGAGACCGAAGAGAGATGCAAACAGCAGCAAGGAGCCTGACTTTGCCAGAGATGCGTGGCACACAGAACGGGTGGTGGGAGAGCTGTGCCCCGGGGACTCTGCCAACCACACGTGCGACGGACCCTGCTCTCCGCTGGCAAACCTGATTTTCCCGGGGGGAGTCGGGGGAGGAGGCAATTCCAAGCTTCTAGACTAAGCAAGGGCTTCAATTATTGTGGAAAACGGGAGCCAGATTTTTAACACAGAGTTATCAAGGAGGGGACGGAGGCCTGCAGGAGGCGGTGGCATGGGGCACACCCAGAGGCACCAGCTTCAAGTCATGGTTTCATGTAGAGAAAGAGGGAGGGAGACAGTTTGATACAGCTGTGTGTGCACACGCCTGTTGTCTGCACACGTCTGGGTGTGCACATTTGTGAGTGCTTGGGTTTGCACGTGTGTGTATGAGCACACGTGTGTGTCTGTGTATCTGTCTATACATCTGAATGTGCACACACGTTGGCACGTGCCTGTGTGCACACATCTCTGCATGAGCATTGTGTGCCTGTGCACGTCTGTGTGCACATGTGCCTGTGTGCACACACGTCATCTGCATGTGCACACACAGCTGTGTGCACGTTTGTGAACACGCCTCCGCGTGCGCACCTGCGTGTCCCTGTGTGCACACGCCTCTGCGTGCGCGCCTGCGCGTGTCCCTGTGTGCACACGCCTCTGCGTGCGCGCCTGCGCGTGTCCCTGTGCGCACAAGCCTCTGCGTGCGCGCCTGCGCGCGTCCCTGTGCGCACACGCCTCTGCGTGCGCGCCTGCGCGCGTCCCTGTGCGCACACGCCTCTGCGTGCGCGCCTGCGCGCGTCCCTGTGCGCACACGCCTCTGCGTGCGCGCCTGCGCGCGTCCCTGTGCGCACACGCCTCTGCGTGCGCGCCTGCGCGCGTCCCTGTGCGCACACGCCTCTGCGTGCGCGCCTGCGCGTGTCCCTGTGTGCACACGTCTCTGCGTGCGCGCCTGCGTGTGTCCCTTTGTGCACACGTCTCTGCGTGCACACCTGCGTGTGTCCCTGTGTGCACACGTCTCTGCGTGCACACCTGTGTGTGTTCCTGTGTGCACACGTCTCTGCGTGTGCACTGTGTGCGCATCTCCGTGTGTGGTCACCTACTTCCCCGCCCTGCCTGCTGAAGGAGGCAAGACATTCTAGTCAAGTCCGCTTGACACCCACTTGTTTCTAAGTTCCACTGTCTGGTGAGGAGATCAGACTCCGGGGCTGGGGCAGCAGCTCGGGAGAGGCGCCCGAACACCTCGTGGTGCCAGAAAGCGGGGCGGCGCTCGGAAGGAGGGGGCACAGCAACAGAACCACGTGCAGGGACGACCCCCCGCACCGGGCAAACCTGGGTAAGTGAACAGCAAGGGCAAGTGAGTGAATAACTAAGGGACAAGCTCCTCCTCGGGGCTAAAATCCCAATGAACAAACACAGCAGGAGTCGTACAAACACAAAGCCACCGCGTTACAAGGTCCCGCCGCGGGGGCTGCCACAGGCCGTCAAGGGCCAGGCTCTGAGAGCCACTCGGGCACCTTGCGTCTCTCGGGTGAGCTGAAGATGTGCCAGCCCGCGGGGGCGGGGGGGGGCTCCTCAGCCTCGGAGCCTCGGCACACTGGCTCCTTCCAGCAACCGTGGCTGTTGGACGGACGCTTTCCCCCACTCTGGGGGTTCTCCCTGGGTGGGGGGGCCACTGGCTCTCCCCACCCTACCCCCGATCCCCGGGGAGGGGCAGGGACTCAGCTGGCGTTTGGAAGGGACGGGCAGCATAGTGGTCCTTCCTCCCGCTGGCGGCCACTGCCTGAGGGGACCTTCCTGCCAGGCTCTGCTATTCCAGGGTCAGACCCACGGGCAGGGTGGTGGGTGGTGGGCGGGCGGCTCCTCGACCGAGACGGGAAATCTGCCCAAGTGGGGTGAAGCAGCCTCAACCTCTCCAGCCACGCATTTGTACTCCATGACGGGGACGTCCCCGTCCACCTCTGTGCTCCTCTGTCCCCCCACCCCCCCGCAAGGCAGGGCATGACTGGGTTGCATTTACCATTATTGAAAATTTTGTCCTCGCTGCCAATAGAGAATTGTGAATTATCTGAGAGTCCCTGATAACTCTGACGGCCACCAACTTGAAAATTTTCATCTGTGGCAGCATCTTCAATGAAGACCATGGAAAAAAAAGGAAACGAGGTTTTGATTACACACGTGCGCACACGTGGGTCCACACTGTATTTTACGGAATGCTAACAGAGTTGTCAAGCTCTGCTGAAAACCTGCCTCGGAAAGTTAACATGTAACAGAGTCAGGCGTCATCGGACCGCCGCGAACCCGGCACTTTGGGCCCCAGCAGATGTTGGCTGACGCAAGTCCCAGGAACCGGGATCTGCATCCGGACGCACAATTTCAAGAAGGTGCTGAACTCCCTCCCTGGCTGCGGATGCAGTTCAGGCAGCGCGTGTAGACTCCTGCCCCGGGCTCTCCCCTTAGCGAGGGGCCCAAACGCTGCGTCCTGATCTACACGCAGCCCAGGCCCCAGGACGCGGCGCTCTGGAAAGGCGCATTCTTCGTCCTTGATCACTACTAGCCGTGTGGCCTCAGGCAGGTCCCCAGGCCTCAGTCCCGGCCGCGTGGAAAGGGGTCAGTGTCCCCGGCTGCGCCCTCAGAACGCTCAGGTGCGCGTCAGGGTGCCAGGTGGTGGCAGGGTCCTGTTTCCATGCCCCCCCCGTTCCTGCAGCGGCTAAACCCTCCCGGGCCCGGCGCACCGAGCCTGCCTGCACGCGCACCCCGACACCTCCCCAAACAAGAGGAACCGTCTGCCGGCCTCGGCTTGGCCCCCGCAGCCTCCACGTGGCTACACAGACGGTTTGGGACAATGGACTCTTGCACACCGCCCTTCGCTTCTGCCCCAGAAGTGGCTGCGCTTGAGGAACGTAAAATGACGGGATTGTGTCTTCACAACCACAGACCTAGGAATACGTGCGATCAGAGACTTAAAAATGTATACTTGCTTTTATCCTTGAATAACTGTGTTGAAAACGTTGATGCTGTTCTCTGCTTTCCAGCCAAAGACGATTTATTTGGATCCAACATCTCTTGGACTAGAATTTCATCTTGGGAAAAGCACAGAAGGACACGTTAGAGCCAGTGCAGCGGCGCCTTTTGCTCCACAGGGACGGAAGGCAGCCTGTGAAGCGAGGGCGCTGCGGACACAGGGTCGGGCTTTCTAAGGAGCCTCGTCTGGGGTGGGAGACCGCGGCCGCCGCAGCGACTCCTGAAAACCCGAGGGCGTGCACACGACCCGGACAAACACACTGTTCCCCAAAGACACGACGCTAGAAAGCCCGGCCCGGGTGCTGTCCCGTTTCTACCCTCTGGCCCGTCCTGTCCCCTCTGAGACGCCCTGAGCCGTCCCCCGGCAAGCACCCCGTCTTTCTCCAAGTCTGCAGAGCGCACAGTCGTCTCCCTCTACGTCTCCCTGGCCTCTCCCAGGAAGCTGTACCGAAAGCGTCAGCCACACGGGGCCCACGCTCTGGTTTCGCTCTCGCTGGATCGTGATCCAGGCAGCGTCCACGGGGACCCTCAGTTTTATCCTCTGTAAAATGGGTCTGTTTTGTCTTTTCAGGGTCGTTACGAGGTTTGCATACAGCTGTTACGTGGAAGGCTCTCAGCAGTCGGGGACCACGGTGGAGGCCTCCCCAGGGCACCCCTAAGCTGTCTGTCCCCCGCCAGCACCCCCTCAGATGCTCCCCAGTCATCCTGGGCCAGCACCTCCCCCAGACACCCCCCATCTGTGCCAGGGTCAGTGCCTGCCCCGGGGCTCTCCCCACCAGTGCCTCTTTCCCCCCTGAGCTCTCCCCCCGCCGAGTCTCTGCCACACGCACGTGGTGGTGGCCTGGCGGAGGCCCGGCGACACAGCCCTGAATCAGCAGCGCCTGCCGTTGTCACGTGGTGGCCTCGCTTATTTCCAGAGACACGGATCTTACTCTGCCCCCCCTTGCCCCCCCCTGCACCCGGGAGAAGTGGGGGGTGAGAGCCTCAGCCCCCCTCTGGGCTTAGGCCATCAGAAATCCCGGGACTCATCCTTCCTGACTTTCTCCACGGCGGTCGGGACTCAGGGGTCGGCCCACGGGGTGGAGGGGGTGCCGGCGTCAGGACTGTCATCCCGTGGGTCCCGGGGCGGTCAGACCCCCCCAGGAAACTCAGGGGCGTTTGCGGCCCCGCTGGCGCCCCGTCCCTGCTGGGCCCTTCACCCGACTAGGCCTCGCCCTCCAGGCCTGGCGCCCTCAGGTTTACGTAGCAGTGTTAAGGGTGTGCAGCTCACACCTTGAGCTCACACCTGCGCAGGGCAGGGGCCTCCACCGAGTTCTCCCCGAGGCCTGAGCCACACCCAGTGCCGATGTCACCTCGTTTTATAGCTGGGACCTGCTTCACGGGACGGAGCCACCTGCAGGCACTGGAACCGCGTCCTCTGATTCTGGGGCAGGAAGTGCAGGGAGGAGCTGACAGTGGTCGCCCTGGCCACACTGCAACGTTCGTTCATTCACTCATTCACGTAGTCTGCCAATCCACCTGTCTGTCTATCTGTCCAGCATCTCTCTGGCAGTCGGAGAAGATTTCCCGCGACTCAAGTCCAGCATCGTGGCAGAGGCGCTGCCGGGAAGAGCCCGGTCACCCGCAGGCCCCCAGCTGCCTGAGCTCCTGGGGCTCCGCTCAGGCCCGGGGGGGGAGCACAGCCCCCAGCCCCGGCAGAAGGCCATCCCCACAGGAGGGAGACTCCGCGTGTCAGCTGGCAGTCCTCCCTCTGCCCAGGGGGCTTCTCCGGGCTCCGCCTCCATGAATGTGAAGTCCTGGCTGGACAGGAAGTGGGCCCGTAGCTCTGGCCACGTGGGTCCACACATGCCCCACTGACACATCTTCAAGCGTGAAGCACACTGCAGACCCCGCGTGATAAAGGCTGAAAACACGTCATTGGTTCTTTCGTGTTGGTTATACGTTGAAATGATAACATCAAACAAAACATGATTGAGTTTCACCTGTTTCCTTAAAGAAACTCTGGCTACTAGACGGGGCGCCTGGGGGCTCATTCAGTTGAGCATCTGACACTTGATTTCTACTCGGGTCACCATCTCACATGATTAAGTCAGGCCCCGTGTCAGGATCTGCGCTGACAGCAGGAAGCCTGCTTGGGATTCCCTCTCTCCCTCTCTCTGCCCCTCCCTTGCTCTCTCTCAAAAATAAAAATGTACAAAACATATTGCTGCTCGACACTTTCAAAGGGTGCATGGGGCCTGTGCTGAGCAGCCTTGGAATCAGCATTCCCAGGATGCAAGAGCCGCCTGCTGGGTGTTTCTAGCGCTCCGGCTGATGCGGCTTGCTGGGCTGGGACTCACTTTTGGGCCCTTCTTAGGTCTAATGACCTAAAATTCTACTTCCTTCTTGTATTCTTGGGAGTTTGACTCTTAGGTGGAAGTGATTCCAGCCTCAGACCAAGTCGCACCCTCTGCCTGTGCCCGCAGCACCAGGCTACCTGGGGAACACCCGCTCACAGGCACCCGCCCCTCCAAGTTCACAGCGGACACTGATACGAGGAGGTTCCTTACCAAATACTCCAGGTATATCCTCCTGACCTTTAGAACTGGGTGGCATTTCAGCGGTTGGACCTAGGGGGGAAATAAATACCCTGATAGTGTAACAGTTCACTGCCCTGGCACCGACCTCTCTCCGAGGCGCCCACCAGCCCGCTGCCGGGGAAGGAGGCCTGCACGGGGCTCCAGGGCCGGGTTCCCGGCTGCGAAGCGAGGGCGAGGCGGCCGTGCGGGTGGAGGCGCGTGCCCTGGGGGGTCGCTGCTCGCTGGCCCCGTCCCTCAGAAGGGAACACGCGTCCCCGCTCCCGGAAGGACTGCCTTGCACGTGCTCCGGGGACGACCGACCAAGAGGCGCGCACGTGCTTTCTGACCGGCTCCGCAGCCAGTGCCTCTGGGAGCCTCGGGCCGTGGTTTGGGGGGTGGGGTGGGGTCTCTGGTCGGGGGCGGGATCCCAGAGAGACTGTCCGCCCGCTCTCTCCCCTTCATAAGCAGAGCGATTCCAGGAGACTGGCGTACTCGTAAGGCGCGGGGTCCGAGGAGTGAGCCGGCCGCGGTAGACTTCCGTGGGGTCCCGAGGCCCGACCCCCAGGCTTCCCGGCCGCGCAAGGGACGTGGCCGTGCGTGGTGCCTGTGTGAGGGTTTCCACATGGCGGCACCAGCGGGGGGCTCCGCCTCCTCCTCTTGCTCAGAGCGGGGGTGTCCTGGTCCGTCTCCTTGACTCAGGGTCAAGGTCGGCCTCCCCTCCAGCCCCGGGGAGCGGCAGGCTGCCCGAGAGGAGAGGGCACGCCCAGGGCCCGCCGGGCAGCGCCACCTTGCCCGGCTGCACGGAGCCCGCACGCGGCGTCTGCAGACTCTCCGTTCCTTCCAACAGTAAACCAATGACGACGCTGATTTTCAAATGGCTTTAATGACGGACAATCTGCATACCAATGGGCTCATCTGCACACGGAGGGCTTAGAACAATGCGGGAAATCTCTGTAAGGAGGTCTGCGCGGAGATGACAATCGTTCCCAGTGTGCTGACCTCCCGGCAACGCAGCAAACAAAAGTACAGTTCTCTGTGGATGAGGCATTAATGAGTCATTAAGAATGGGCACAGCTGCGTCGTGCGAGCACTTTGTTAAAAATATTCCTTTCATTTCGTGTCTGTCCCGTGATTATAATGGAAGTATTGTGCAAGTCAGCCGGCAAGCGTGTGCAGAAAAATATTTATGTCGTAGAATCCCCGCACGGGGTGTAAAGCGCATTGTCAACGGCGGCGGCTGTGGCGAAGTTCGCCTGTTGGCACCTCTGACCCACAGTCTCTCGGCCTCAAACCGCCCGCCGCCGGAGTCCCCAGGATCCCTGACCGCTCCTCCGTATTTGCACAGTGCGCATCCCGGACACCGGGAAGGGCTCGCTGCTGACCTCTGCGGTTGGGCTCTGGTTAATCTGGGGAAAACAAGGCAAACCAGGCCAGTGGCTGCCGCTCCCATCTCTCCTCGTGGCCAGGCTGACCCGCGTGGCCAGCGGCACCAGTGCCGTCGGAGGCAGTCAGCCCCCAGAGACGCGAAGGGGGACGTCAACCACCCCGTTTTCACCCCAGACTTTCTAGTAGATGAAGTCCTCGTTTCCAGCTTCTCTCTTAACTCCGGCAAGACTCGGAGGGCAAACCTCTGATGGGAACGGAAGCTGCCCCTCAAGCACAAGGCCCGCCGGAGCGGCCCGGACGCGCCCGGACGGACCCCACGCCAGCAATGGCCCTGCGGGCGCCCCCACCGGCCGTGCCCACCGGCCTCTGCCGCATTTCCTGATAAACCTGGAAGTGACTTCGCACGTGGAAACGGTCTTGGAGACGCTAGTCCGCGAGGTCTTCTGGAGTCCGTGTCACCGAAATAAATCCCTTCCTCGGGCACCACCGCCTCTCCACCTTTGGATTTTGTCGGCGGACAGAGCCGGTCTGTCCGGGACCCCAGAGCGGGGGCTCCCGTGCCCCTGGGCCCCGGCCACACGCCCAGAAGGACGCCCACATGTGCTGTCAGAAAACGATTTAGACGGCCCTGAACTGTCTGTCAGGCGGGGAAGACCCGACGGTCACCTAAGAGTGTCTGTGTCTGGGCAGGAGACCGGGTGGGGGGGCTGGCTTAGGGCTGGAGGGGTGCTGGTCAGTGGGCGCTGGGAGCATCTCCCGAGGGCACCGGCAGGCCACAGTCGTGAGCAGGGAGGAGCAGCCTGGAGGGACGCGCCCTCGCCAGGGTGACACCCGGCCCCCGCCTGTCACAGCCCCCTCGGCACCCACAGCGCCTGCCAGGACACTGTCGGCGGGAAGCGCCTCCGAGCTCAGTTCGCCGAGGAGAAGGAAGTTGGGGATGTTCGCTCCACTCAGGACCACGGGGCTTCGCGTCCGACCGCGGCCAGCTGGCCCGGCTCCCGGGGACGCGTGGGTGCCGCAAGGGCGGGACACGGCCGGGCGCGGGCAGCAGCCGTGGCCCTGCTCTCACAGGAGCCCCCCAGACCCTGTGGGTGACGCTTCAGGGCCCGCTCGGGCACCCCCGGCAGCTGGGGGACCGTCTCAGCCCCCTTCCTTCCGTCTCTGGTGGCCCCTGTGGCAGGCGTACGGGGGGCGGGCGGCCTGAGCACGGAGCCTCCCGGCACGAGGCGGGGAGGGGGCCACGGAGCACCCCCCCCCGCCGTCCGTTCCGGAGAGTCAGAGCCCCCGCCACCCCGGCCGGGCTGTCCGCACCCGGAGCCTCCGCGCGGCCGCGGCTCGCAGGGGCCGGCGCGGGGGTGGCGGGGGCCCCGCGGCCGGACGCGCTGCTGCGCAGGCTGCTGTCCGCTCCGTCGGCGCCGCCGCGGCACCGCGTGAGGGAAACCGGCCGCGCGCTCGCGGGGGGTCCGGGGAGGCGGCCGGACGCGGCGGCCGGGACCGCGCGGCCCCAGGAAGCGCGGCGCGCGCAGAAGGAGCCGGACGACGGCCCGTCGGCCACCGGGACCGGGCGGCAGGGCCTCTGTGCGGCCCGACTTCGGGGGCTGGACGTTTCCTTCTTTCCTTCCCTAGTGGGGGGGGAGGGAGAAGCCCAAGCAGGCTCCGCACCAGCACGAGCCACGGCGGCGCTGGACCCCCGACCCGGGATCGTGACCCGAGCGCACGGCCGGGGTCGGACGCTCAACCCACGGAACCACCGGGCGCCCCGGGAATTTTCTACGAGAAGGCGTGAAAATACGTCTCACGGGCTCCTCCCCGGGGAGTTCCGGAATTTAGGAAGGACGGCAACGACAGGGAAGCTATTCGGCTCGCTCCACCCTCCCCCAGCAACGGACCAAACGGGGGAGGCCGGGAGGGGCCTGACGCGGCCCCCACACCCGCGCCCCGCGGCGGTACCTGAGGTCACGTTGACGGGCTGGGGCTCCGCCGGGCGCCAGCAGGACAGCAGCAGGACGAGCAGGGCCGCTCCTCCGCCTCCCGCCATGTTCCCTCCGCCTGAGGAGGAAGGCCTTCCCCTGAAGACCCGGGTCTCCAAGACACCCTGGGGGGCCAGGGGCCTGTGACGTCACGGCAGGAAGGGGGCGGGGCCCGCCGCGTGGGGGGCATTGTAGCCCGGGCACCTGTGACGTCACGGCAGGAAGGGGGCGGGGCCCGCCCCCCGCCCCACAGACCTGAGGAGACGGCGGTGTCGGGGTACTTGTGACTTCAGGCGGGAAGTGAGCCTAGTCCCGCCTCGCGTGCAGGCTGGGCCGTGTGTGGGGAACTGTGACGTCAAGGCGGGAAGTGAGGGGGGTCCTGCCCCCTGTGCGAGGACGGCCATGTCGGGGGTGTGTGACTAGGAAGAAGGAAGCAGGGAGGCTGACTGGGGTAGTTGGGTATGAGATCCCCTTAGCGTGCTCATTTCCTGTTCTGGAACCTTCTTCCTGGGTCCTACAGTCTCCGAGGCCTGAGGGGCGGGGTGGTAATCGAGACTCAAAGGGCATATGGCAGAACCCACGAAAATGAGCTGGAGTGAGAAGAGGTGCCTCGGAGGAGGCCGGAGGGGCGGCGTGTTACCCGGGGCGCCGGGGGCGGCGTTTCGGGGGGTCCGGGAGGAGCAGCGCCCCGGGTGCGCCCGCCCCTCCCCCGCCCTGCTCGGCGTCAGCCCCGCCTTCGCGCTGGTGCTGGACTTTGGTCCCAAGGCAGGAGCATGGCCGCATGGCCTGCAGCTCATTTCCTGGGAGGTTCTAGGCTCTTCTCCGTCAGCAGCAGTGAGAAACCCCGAAGGAAGCCATCCGTTGGCTCCCCTGGTCCCGTCCATCCAGGACCCCTACCGCCCCCGCTCCTGGTGGCGGCTGGCCCGCCCAGGCCAGTGCTCTTGTGTAGACAGGGGTGGGGGCCCCGGAGTGGCCCTGGTCGAGAGAACAGCCGTGCCTCCTACACCCCGGTAATGACTCTAAAGATGATTTGGCCCTGGGGCCCCTGGGGGGCTCCGTCGGTTAGGCGTCCGACTCCAGCTCGGGTCATGATCTCACGGTTCGTGGGTTCGAGCCCCGCGTCTGGCTCTGTGCTGACAGCTCAGAGCCTGTTTCAGATACTGTGTCTCCCTGTCTCTCTGCCCCTTCCCCACTCATTCTGTCTCTCAAAACTGAAGAAATGTTAAAAAAAAAAAAAGATGATTTGGCCCACCAGCAATCTCTTGGAGTTTGAATTTTTTATTGCTGAAATGGAGAGCCATTGAAGGTTTTCTGCTTAGGTTTCCTTCCCGCCTCTGAAGTGATCGTGGAGGGCACTGCACATGTCTGCAGATTGGAGGTTTTGAGGGGCTCTGTGCACGTTAATTTTGGGTGTCAACTTGGCTGGGCCATGTTGCCTAGAATGTGGTCAAATGTTATTTGGGATGTTTCTGCGAGGGTGTTTTTGAGGAGATTTATGTTCAGACTGTTGTACTTTGAGTAAAGCAGATTGTTCTTCATAATGGGGGTGGGCCTCATTCCATCAGTTGAAGTCCTGATTAGAGCAAAAACACTGATCTCTCCCAAGCAAGAGGCACCCTTCCAGCACATGCCCTTCAGACCTGACCCACAGTGTCGCCCCTCCTTGGGTCTCCAGTCTGCAGATTGGAGACCCACCAGCCTCCACAGTCACGTGGGCCAATTCCTTAAAATAAGCCTTTCTGTCTACAACTACCCCACCTCTTGGCTCTGTTTCCCTGGAGAATCCTAGTACAGGCCCACGTGGACAGTCAGGGACAACCCCTCCATCTAAATCCAGATGATTAGCTGTGTTCATTCCATCTACAACTGCACCGTGACCGTGTTAACTCTAAAAACTGCCAGGCTCTGGGGTTGCAGGCCGGGACGTGTGACATGTGTCTGGGGGCCTCTGTTCCACAGACAAGCAGTGTCTTTTGCCCATTTCTGGTTGAATTTCTGGTTTCTTTTACTGTTGAATTTTGACAGTTCTTTATCTATTTCTTCTAACTAAATATGAGTATTTATTAGATCTTCGAATTGCCAGCAGTTTCTCGCCGTCAGCAGATTAGCTTTGGTCTTCTTTACAAGGTCTTCTGCAGAACAAGTTGTTTCTACTTTTGCTGAATCCAATGTGTAGAGGCTGCTGGAAGGCAACGGACGTGAGCAGTGGAAACCTGATACGGTAGAAGGGTCTAGAACTACCACCAGGCTGAATGCAGGAGGCCCGGTAAGTGACCCACCCTGAAATAGCCACCGGCCCCAGGGGACCAGCGTGCTGCCCAAACCAAGCACAGCTCCTAAGATTACGGAAGAAGGGGAGATCCCCTACGACCCACCCTTCCTCCCTCACCCTATAACCATGGCGCCTCACCACTGCCTCCTGGTGGACAGTCTCTCTGCTGTCCTGCCCCCCCCCATTTGTTCTCTTCTGGGGGGTGAGTTCTTTCACCACCAGATCAGCCCAATCAGAACGTGCCACACAGTGTGCTGATGTTTTACATCACTGTCACGTCTCTTCACTAAGCCCTAGACCTGGAAGATTTCTCTTCTAAACGTTTTATAATTTATAATCTATAGTTATCACGTATAATCTTTATAGATTTTTAGGATAATATTGTCTATACTTGCAGAAGAACTTTGCTGGGATTCCGACGACAATTTTGTTAAACCTTTAGAACAATCTAGAAGGAGCTGTCAAAAATTTTTTCCTGCCAGAATTGATATGACCGTGATTCCCTCTTCATTAGTTTGTTAATATGGTCAGTTACAACGAAGATTTTCTCTTCTTTTACCTTTTTCTCTGCTGCTGATCCTTTTCTGTCTTCTCTTGCTATTGAGCCCATCTTGTAAGTTTTTTAGATCTTCAGCTATGGTATTTTGAGTTCTAAAATATTCACTTAGTTCTTTATATTTTCTGTTAATTTGGTGAAAGCTTTTGTATCTTTTTTTTTTTTTTAATGTTTTATTTATTTCTAGGAGAGAGAGAGAGAGAGAGACAGCGTGAGCAGGGGAGGGTCAGAGAGAGAGGGAGTCACAGACTGAAACGGGCTCCAGGCTCTGAGCTGGCAGTCAGCACAGAGCCCGACGCGGGGCTCGAACCCACGAACCGCGAGATCATGACCTAAGCGAAAGTCGGACGCTTAACCAACTAAGCCACCCAGGCGCCCCAAAGCTTTTGTATCTTTGTAGAGACTTTCTGTTTGTCGCCTGTGCCAAGCACATTTGTAAAGTCTTGTTGAAGCATTTGTACGATCACTGCATTCAAGTCCTCAGCAGGTGGTTCTGACACTCGCCTTATATCAGTGTTGGTGTCTGTTTGCGTTCTCTCTTGCGTTTGGGACCTGCCCTGTGCCGGTGCGGTGACTGGTCTTTGGCAGACACCTGGCCAGAGCACACGTCACCTTATAAGACTCCGAGGTCATTCAGACGTTGTCCTTCGTAGGCAGGCCTCGGCCACTGCCCTGGAGCCATCATTACTGCTGTGGGGCGTGGGGGGGGGGGCGGGGGACCGCACCGCTATCCGGAACGGTGGGTTGGGCACTTTTTATAGCTCAGTGAGGGTGCACGGCTAGGCCCCCGTCAACTTTTGCTGGTCGGCTGGGGACAGGGGACAGTTCTGGGGGGTGTTTGGCTGGAGCACAGACGTTGTACTGTGGAAATGTCGATGTCTCGTGAGGCCGCCCCCGCGTCCCGGCCGTTTTGCTGCAGGGCGCAGGCTCTCGTCTGGGTCTGTGCGTGTTTCCGTGTCGCCAGCCTCTCCGGTGGACCCCGCTGGGATTCACAGGGCACCCTGAGAACGCAGGGGACCCGTTGCCCTGCTGTCCCTCAGGTGCTGGGGCCCCTCGTCCTAGGCCATCTCTGCGTCTTCTGGAGAATTCTCACATTTGTTTTACAGTAACACCGCCAGGTTTCATTGCGCTTCGTGAGAAGACTAGGAAATAGGATGGCCTTCAGTTTCCCCAGCGGAGGTCCACGCGTGCTTTCCTGGAAAACACCGGGGGGCTCGTGTGCAGTGTGGCCAAGCTGGGCGGAGGCGGGTGCACCAGGACCCGGGCTGACTCAGCTCCTGGCTTAGCCACATACTGGCTGGTGATCTCAGACAAGTCACCCCGAGCCTCGGCTTCCGAGCCATCCTGCGAGGACAGATGTCCCCTCCTCTCGTCACATAGCCCCTGCTCGCTGGGCTGTGTCCGGCCCGGGGGCCATCTCTGCCCCACCTGGCCGTGCCCTCGCCTGGCCCTCCTTCAGCAGCTCGCTCTCATCCTCACCGACGCTGCGTCTCTGGGGCTGCGCTGTGGCTGCTGCGCGGCTCCCGCTCCCGGGAAGCCCCCACCCCACCCGGCTCCGGCAGCATTTGGGGGTCAGGTATGGAAGAGGCACCTTTGGCTGCAGGAGAAACCCCTGGCCTCACAGGCTCCTGGTCCTGGGCGGTGTGACAGCCCGGAAGGGCTGCGGCCTGCGGGGCAGAGAGCCCAGGGGCCAGGACGCAGCTGTGGCTGCCGCTGTCGTTCTGGTTTTCGGGTCCAGAGAACAAACCTCTGCTCCCGGAAAACTTGAGAGGGAAAAGTGGGACGTTTCCACCGACTGGGGGTGCCTAGGGCAGTGGGAGCAGGTGACAGTCTGTCTGCACGTCACCAGACGCCCCAGTTAAAGATCCTCTGGACGAGCGCTCAGAGTTGTTTTCGCTTATGAAAATGTCCCGCAGACCCCTCATTTGGCGGAATACATATAATCAATTGTTTCAAAACCAGAAGTGACGTTGGCTATTATAATGTAAACCGTTTTCTAAATGGAAGAATTACAGGAATCTAATTGGAGAAGTATACAAACAGTGGTTAATACGCTGCTTCTTGCAAAGACATATTACAACTTATAATCTTCCTTTATGGGCGGATGTTGTCAGTGCTTAATCAGGCGTGCGGGTGCATTCAGGTGTGCCCGCGGCTGTTAGCGGCCCCGCGCTGTTATTTGCGGAGCTGTTTGTGTGACACTGCTGCGGGCTCTCTGAGCACCCTTCCCCTGCTCCTCTCTCTCTGGTCGCTGCAGTCTGTATAATTGTCTTCTTACTTTTGTCTTCAGAACGCTTTAAATAGAGTCCTGGGAACGATTAACTGTGTCAGAACCACAGAGTTCTGACGCTTTGCAGATTAACGGTTGGGACCTGTGCTCACGTGGTGGCACCTACGTCTGGCACGGACGGAGGCCTGCCACGCGGTGTGCCAGTGGCCCTTCCTGCCCGGGCTGCTGACCTGCCCGAGGCCGCATCAGGGTGGGCTGTGTCCCCGGGGGCGCCCACTTGACCTCGATGGGCCCCGATGACAGCTCTGCATCCAGACGTCCCTCCACAGGGACTCCCAAGGGGGAGGGGGCCACAAAACCAGAAGAATAAGGGGACGCCACCTCTTCTGTGGGAGCAGCGGGGAAAGGTTTGCCCACGTGAGGAAATTCCTCCGCTCGTTCGTGTGTTCACTGGTTCAGTCCCTCCAGCCGTTCATTCGTTCACTGGTTCAGTCCCTCCATTCATTCATTCATTTACTCATTCATTCATTCACTCACAGGTTCAGTCCCTCCATCTATTTGTTCCTTCACTGGTTCGGCTTCCTTGTCTCCTCTGAGGACGTGTTTTGACGTGGCCCCGGCTGGCGCGTTGCACTCCCGCTGTGAGCAAAGCTGGGCCCCGGAAACCCCCGCCGACATGCCCGCCGAGCCCAGCCCCAGGTTTCAGGCTCTGCTGGGCTCAGTCAGTCTCCTGACTGAGGTAAGGGATCTGATACTGCTCTCGGCTCTAATCCCGTCCGATCGAATGTGCTGGACAAGGAGCACTGTCGTGTGAGGCGGCATCGCCTCCTGACTGCACTTGTGCTGGACACGTCGGCGCAACCAGCTGCCCCAAAGCACATCGCTGCGGGGGAGGGGGCTGCTAGCCCAGCTTCGGTGCAGGATTTTGGATTTTTGTTTAAAAGAGCATCAGCCAGGGGCGCCCGGGTGGCTTAGTCGGTTGAGCGTCCGACTTCGCTCAGGTCATGATCTCGCGTTTGTGGGTTCGAGCCCCGCGTCGGGCTCTGTGCTGACTGCCAGCTCAGAGCCTGGAGCCTGTTTCGGAGTCTGTGACTCCCTCTCTCCTGACCCTCCCCTGCTCACGCTGTCTCTCTCTCTCTCCTAGAAATAAATAAAACATTAAAAAAAAAAAAAAGCATCAGCCAGAGGGACGAACGGGGAGACAGGGAGGAGCAACCGAGATGTCGCGCTGGGGGAGCGTGGGCTTCCTGGGTCACAGCCGAGTGAATGGAAACGGGGGCGCTAGGCGTCTGGAGTAGCTGACCTAAGACTCTGGAGTCGTGTGTCCACACCCCTGGCTCTCACAGCCGTGGATATGGGCGCACGGGAAGAATCCTGTTCTGATCCTTGATCGTTTCAGTTTCTCGTCGCCGTGGCCGACAGACCCAGGTAACGGCCCCTTCCTGGCGAGCTGCTGACCGCGGGCGACGGGGAGAAAGCTGGCAGGAGCCCAGGCGGCAGCGCTGAGCGGGGCGTGCCCTGGGCAGCGTCCCCCCCAGGGCCCTGCTCCGGGAACCGGGACCATGGTGGCTCCTGACAGAGAAGAGAAAATCGGTGTTACACCCTGTAGTTAATGTGACAACACGCGGCTAATGAGCGCTTAATGACCCCCAGTCTGCTCATTTCTGTCACCCGTGTGAGAATGTTACTTGTTTTATACTTAGCCCTCTGCTGGAGGATTAGCTTCGTGCTCAAGTGAATTAGTCAAGGTTCTTTAAAAATCAGAACAAAAGTGCTAGCAAGTGTGTACAGATACGAGGAGCCTGCCCGCGTGTACACTTGCCCGGATAACGTGTAATTAACTTCAAGATGTTTTTGGCTGACTGTGTGAACGGCAGTAACATTCTACCCACATTTGGTGCGAACGTCACCTTCGCCCAGGACATTCTCTGTTCACCTGAAGTCCTCCTGGGAAGGACGTCAGGGGCCGTGCTCTCTGCGTGCAGAGAAGGTCGTGTGCAGGACAGGTCTGGGCGCCGCGGAGGCCCGGGGTCCCAGCACAGTTACAGACACACGTTCACACCCACTTTTTCTTTCTTCCGTCTGAACTCCATTCCCCACTTGATCTGGTTCCCCTCTCCCCTCGTCTCTGTTCTTCTCAGGGACGTGCACCGGAGAACTGTGGGCTCCCAGAAAAGAGGTAGAATCTGTCCGTTTAGAACAGCGCGAAGGTCTCTTTCTGTCCTTCTCATGCTCTGCATGTCAGACCGACTTAGAAAAACTCACTCCCACTGCTGTTACGTTTTGCAGCAAATGACCGAAAAATACTGTTTTCATTTGCAGACTTTTTGTTGTATTTATTTATTAATTTTTTCATGTTTATTTTTGAGAAAGAGAGAGAGGTAAAGAGAGAAAGAGAGACCCAATATGAGCAGAGAAGGGCCAGAGAGAGGGAGATACAGAATCTGAAGCAGCTCCAGGTTCTGAGCTGTCAGCACAGAGCCCGACAGGGGCCTTGAACCCATGGCCTGTGAGGTCATGGCCTGAGCTGAAGTCAGATGCTTAACCGACTGAGCCCCCAGCCTGCTGACTGCTGACTTCTACTGACTTCTGCTGACTTTTTAAAGACGGCCCCGGAGCCTTAAGACAGGTGTTGGTCTGTCCCCTTTCCCACTGGACGTACTCATCCCCTGCACCCACTCACCCAGGCGTATGCGTCTTCGTAAGTAAGAACTCGTGTGTCTGACAACAGTGCGGAATAAACCACAGCGGCATGGGCTTTGGAGCTGGAAGAGCAGGTGGAAGCTTAAGTGTTGGGGAGAGAATCCCAGCTCCGCTGCGTTGCCTGCGCTCCAGGGGCCGCTGCGGAGATGCAGCCGGGGGCCTGCAGTTCCCAGGACCGACCATAGATGTCGACACAGTACGCGGCTCCTTAACACCTTAAAGGCTAAGTTGTTTTCTTCTTGGCTCAGGGGGCTGAATTTTTACCGTTAGAGAGTTCTTCCTTTGCTTAAAATATTATGTTGTTGGGGCTTACCATTTAAAAATTCAATACTTTTGGAAGGGATAACGTGAAAAATAATTTACCAGCCACTGACACCCAGGAGCTAATTAGTTTAGGAAACGGCTTCACTAGCTGCGATAATGGTGGTAAGTGATGGCACAGGACCACAGTGGAGCAGTCCCTGCGGGCTGTGCTGTGTGCAGGAGGCCCCAGGGCCCTGGGAGTGGGCGTCTGGAGGGAGGAAGGGCTGGCTGCCAGTGGGGCCTTCTCGCAGCCCCCCCGTTTCCTGGAGGAGGCGGCCCACTGAGAGACCCGCATGCATGCGGGATTCCGCGGGACAGGGCCGGGGAAGCAGGCGGCCAGGCTGTTTGCAAGGGCCACATCCCTGTCGCTTTGAAATGGAGCACTTGGAATTCTGGGTTCTCTAATTCTGTTACCTAGTAGCTCTTGGAGGTGAATGGGCCAGCCTTGTGATTCCGTTTTAATAGATGCTGTCATCAGCGTCTGCTCATCAAAGCCCTTCGTTACATTAGCGAGCCTGAAGCTGGAAGGCGGCCCCTTCGGCAGTCTCCGGGTGGCCCAGAGTTCAATGCAAAGTTGTTTTGCACAAAGACATCTGCAAAAATAATTGGCCTTTCCGTTTTGATTTACTTTCTATTGATTTACGTCAGGGACATTTAATTCCAAACCTTGGAGATGGCCGGCAGGCTCCTTCGCTTGTGGCTCCGGAGTGAGGAAACCATTAAGAAAGTGGAGAGGGAGGGCCGTACAGTCTCCGCTGGGAGGAGGGATCAGGGCCGATTTTATTCTGAGATCCCACTCCGCCCCGCGAGCAGGGCACGGGCCCTCACCGCCCCGAGGCGCACAGCCCCTGGCGGTGGACCCCGTGCCGTGCCGGAGGATGCCGCACACGCGGCCCTGGAGGTGGAGCTACGGGCTCCCTGGGAGGGGGTTTGGGCACCGTCCCCTGTTGCAAGGGGACAGCCCCCCGCGCTTCCGCGCACGTGTCTCCTCAGACTGCCGTTTGACATAACTGAGTCTAATTTTTCAAATGAATTTTGATCTTAAAAGAAAGATGTCATTTCCTGAGCCTAGGCGTCCGGGTGACCCGACGTTCGGATGACAGACGCTCTGCTTCCCAGGAAGCCGTTACCGCGTCATCTGGAGGAAGGACATTGCTGGGGACAGGCCGGGCCACGCTTACAAGTGCTCTCTTTGCAAATGGCCAAGTGATGCGCTCAGCGGGTAGCCCCCAGCATAACCATGCGAGTATCTAAATTGATGAAAACCTAAACTATCTTATGATTGTTTTTTTAACTTGAAGGTTTCAAATTTCATTTCATTCTGAAGGGAGCGAAGCGCCATCAAAGTTTGGTCTCCTTACGGTGTTAGGTGCGTTTCTCCGCTGAGGAGGCTTCCCGTCGGGCGCGTGCCCCAGGGGGACTGGCCCGGCCTCCTGCTGTCGATGCGACTCCTTCTGGGGAAGCTGCAAGTCACCGGGCCGGTTTCGGGGACCGGCTCCCCGTGCCCCTGGGACCTCGGAGGCCCGTCCCATCTCCAGCACCCCCTGCCCTGGGATCCGCTCCCCTCCCGGCACATGCAGAAGATGGAGAAAGGAAGAGAGAGCAGGACGGGATCCAGGAGGCGAAGGAGTGGGGAGTGGGCCGGAGCCAGGGGCGGGGCTGGCCTGAGGCCTTGGGCACAGCGGCGGGCACGGAGGGGCTGGCCGAGCCCCCGGGGTGCCGGTGACACCCACCCAAACTGCCCTTCCCGCCTCCCTCCGCCTGCGCCTCTGTGCTGACACTCCCCCCGCCACGTCACCCCTGGCTACCACACCTGAGAACAGTGCCGGCTTCTGGAAAGTCTCCAGTGTGACCTCACAGCCCGGGTGAGGGCCGGCACCCCAGCACCCGCCTTCACCTTCCTGCGGACCCCTGCCTCCCCGCCCTGCTCTGCACCCCTCCCCCCAGCACCCTGCACCTCTTTTCACATACTCACTGCGTTTGTGGGTATGGAAGAGGCAGGAGCGCCATGTTCAGGAGCTGGACTGCCGAGTTCAGGTTGTCTGTGACCTTGGGCAAGAGCTTGGGCTCCCGGTGCCTCGATTCCCCCATCTGTACAGTGGGGCCGCTGATGTCCACGCCCCCGGTCGGCATGCAGATTAGAGGAGTGTAAAGTGTTGAACGGTGATGTGGCCTTCACGCTGGCATAGACCCCGTCATCTCCTGAGAGTAATGTTCTGAAACCACTTACCCCCACTCGCATCTAAGTGAACACGTGTCTCCTCTTCCTCAGTCACCCTGCTCTTTCCTCCCGATCTGTCTCCGTCTTGCTCCCCACGGATTGGACTTCTGAAAGTGTTTTAAGATTTTCTCTTCTTCTGACGATGGGCTTCAGGAGCCGCCTCATTGTACCGTACGGTTCTGATTGCCAGGCAACGTCCCCTGGCTCCTCGCGGGCGCCTGAGAGAGGAGGTCAGTGGAAGTTTCCGAGGTGAAGCGTCCTCAAGAAGTGAGGCCAATAAGAATTTCTGAAACAGCTTTGCTGTCCTTTGGCTGAAAACAGCGCATATTTTGGGGGTTAAGAACAAGATCGATGCCTCCTCTCAAAGGGCCGGTCGTCCTCTGGAGCGGCCGATGGATGCGAGCCCTGGGGTCGGGTCCGTGCTGGGGCCTCCGAGAGCTGCTTGTCGTAAAGCTGCCGCGGCTCGTATTACCAGGCGTACTTCTCGCTGTTTACGTCTATGCAGTCAGACTGGAGTCCAGACTTTGACGGCGTTAACAGCTAGCGGCCTTCCAGCATGGGTGGCAGCAGACTGGAGACGGCCTTCGGACTTTATCCAAGGGTTATGTATTTATTTGTCACAGGAAGCGTGTGTGTTTTCTGCGGAGAGAGCAGAGAGCTCGCTGCCCGGACGCACCATCCATCGGCAAGCAATTCGAATGTGTCACAGAGCAAGACCCCGGGGCTGCCGCTGCCTCCCTGTTTCACGACAGACGGGCTGTAACCTCGCCTTCCCTGGAACGGCTAACCCACACCAGAGCAGCATGACATCCGACTTCAGCAGAGGAAGCGGAAACAGACTGTCGGAAGAGGAAACTGACGTTTCCATGTGCGAATCCCTGGGCTCTGGTGCGAATCCCTGGGCTCTGGTGCGAATCCCTGGGCTCGGGTGCGAATCCCTGGGCTCGGGTGTGAACCCCTGGCACAGGGAGGGGACAGGCATTTGTCTCATTGAAAGGGGCCTGTTTGAGTTTAAGACAGGAGTGCATCTGGCTGCATCCTGTTGACACGTGGTGGTGGGCATCTGAGGTGAGAGCTTGTAAGTCTATTTGTGCTCACATTATATCCATAAAGACGGGCCCCTCAGAGCACACGCTGATCCGCAGGTGTGTCCCGTTGGTGCATCGCACACACCAGCCGCGGTGCTGTCAGGTGCCGGGGACAAGCCTGTCCAGACCGGTGAACAGCTTTTCACAACAGTCTGAGCAAATAAATAAAATAAAAGTAATGCCCCCCCCTTCCCGGAGACCTCGCACTCTGGGGTCTCCGTGGAAGGCCTTGCCCCCTTGCATCCCCCTGGAAGGCCTTGCATCCCAGAGCCTCTCCCCAGGAGGCGTTGCACCCCTGCACCCCGTCCTAAGTCCTCGCACCCCTCTACCCCCTCCCGAGGCCTTGCACCCCTGCACCCCCTCCCGAGGCCTCGCGCCCCTGCACCCCTTCCCGAGGCCTCGCGCCCCTGTACCACCACCTGAGGCCTTGCACCCCTGTGCAAGAGCCCTCCGTTGCTGCTGACATGGCAGAACTCCCCAACACCTACCGCTTCACCTTCCCGAGGTATTTCGCAATGGCTGTGGGGTTCTGAACTAATATGACTAATTTTTGAAGAACATGTGAGACTTGAGTAACACGGCACGTTTCCGGGACGCGAGGGGACAGGCTGAGCCACAGCAAGTCTGAGTACCCAGCAGTCCCGCGGCCCACACCCGGGCCCAGGTGAGCCGCGAGGGCGCCTTCCAGCAGCCCAGCCTCCTTTCCCAGCTGGCGCCAAGGGGGGTCCCGAGGGAGGGCCGCCAGCCGCGCCTGCCAGTCCAGCACCGTGGAGGTGATAGTACCTTGTTTTCAGCCCTGAAGTTGGGGGTTGCTGGGCTGCACTGGTGACAGAGAAGGGTCTGTGGCACAAACAGCGGGGCCGACGTGAGGAGCGTGGTGCTCCAGGGGCTCACGCGCCAGAGCAGGTGAGCTGGACCCGTCTCGCAGACGTCGGAACACAGATCTGGTTTGCTCACTGCCTGGGGGCCGAGTGCAAGGACACCATCACGTGTGGTAAAGGGGAGACGGTTGTAGGCAGTAACAGTTTCTAACTGTGGAAGGTAGGTGCTGGCTGGGGCTTTCTGGAGCTTTCTGGAGCTCCTCCTTGACAAGGAAAAGACAGGCTGGTTCGGCCCTCGCCCGCTGCCTCCCCGGCTGTTGGCAGCAGAATGGGGGCTGGGGTGTGTCTCCTTCCCCTGGACAGTGAGTGTCATGGGGCGGCCGGGGCAGGGCGCTTGCTGCTCCTGCTGGGACTTGGGCCGGTCCTGTGGGCCAGAGGTGTGGGGTCCACACGTGGGGCAGCGGTGTGTCCGGGGAGAGAGGCCCGATGTGCAGCCTGGGCCCTGCTCTCGGGAGCTCCGGGAAGCCGGCAACACCCACTTGTGCCCAAGATAAGACGGGCCACATGTGCCCTCCGTGGCCAGTGACAGGGGCTCAGGCGTGGCTCCTTGGGTCCTAGAAGATGTGAGGTGGAGCGAGTCCATTCATGGGAAGATTGTCAGACTTCCAAGCCCACTGGGGCCTCAGGACCAAGGGAAGATACAAAATTCCGGACCTTCCTCCAGTTCGTCCTCACAAGGGTTCTGAGGAGAGCCCTGGCTGGCGTCCTGAGCGCAGTGAGCTGTGGAGGACAGAACCAGAGCTAGGACCCTCGTTAGAGAGAAGACTCCCCGCCCCCCAGCCCTGCTCACCTTGCGGGGACAGCTCGGGAGTGGACTCTGGTGAAGACCTTCTTGTTCTCTGCAGACAGAAGTGATGACTCCATTCCCTGCTCATTCCAAACCAAAACCCGA
Organism: Proteles cristata cristata; assembly: GCA_017311185.1. Taxonomy (NCBI): domain Eukaryota; kingdom Metazoa; phylum Chordata; class Mammalia; order Carnivora; family Hyaenidae; genus Proteles; species Proteles cristata. The sequence goes on along the minus strand of JAESUZ010004441.1, from coordinate 62,018 downwards.
GGGGGCACCGGAGGCTCAGTCGGTTAAGCGTCTGACTTCAGCTCAGGTCATGATCTCGGTGGGTTCGAGCCCCGTGTCGGGCTCTGTGCTGACAGCTCAGAGCCTGGAGCTGCTTCGGATTCTGTCTCTCTCTCTCTCTCTCTCTCTGCACCTCCTGCACTCAAGCTTTCTCTCAAATCTAAACAAACATTAAAAAAAAAAACAAAAAAACAGAGCTGTGATGTGTGCATCATGGTGCACATGTTAGTGAGATAGACGCATGGGTGTGCCCACCCCCTCGCCACCACCATCAAGACCCCCCCCACTGTCAGACTGCCTGTCAGAGCACCCCCATCAGAGTCCCCCCACCGACTGAGCCCCCCCCACTGACAGTCCCCCACCGTCAGAGCCCCCTGCAATTGTCAGAGCCCCCCCACTGTCAGAGTCCCCCCACCGACTGAGTCCCCCACCGACAGTCCCCCACCGACAGAGCCCCCTGCGATCGTCAGAGCCCCCCACTGCTGAGCCTCCTACCGTCAGAGCCCCCACTGTCAGAGTCCCCCACTGACAGTCCCCCACCGACAGAGCCCCTGTGATCGTCAGAGCCTCCCCACCGCCAGAGCCCCCACCGTCAGAGTCCCCCAGTCAAGCCCCCCACCGTCAGAGCCCCCACATCGACAGAGCCCCCCTACCATCCGAGACCCCCACTCGAGGTGCCTGCCCCAGCCCCACCTCCCTGCCCAGTGCAGACCTGCAGGCTCAGCGCCTGGGCGGCTGTGCCCGGGGAACCACACTGCCGGCCCCCAGGCTGGCGAGGACCTCGGCCGCCATTTGCTCACAGCCCAGCGTCATCAGCACCAAGTTCTCCGCAGCCCGATGGTGGCGCCTTCAACCTCTGTGCACAGGTGGCCCCCGGATCCAGATGGATGCAGTGCGCGGAGGGCCTCGCAGGTGCCCGAGATGGGTTTCTCCCAAGCTCCTGGCAGAGGTGAGGCCGGGCCTGTGGCCTCGTGTTGAAGAACGGTGTGCTAACAGTCGCGGTGTCCACACAAGACTCCGAAAGCTGCACAGAGGGGAATTGCTGGCGGGGCCAGCGTGGTGTCCCCTGTGCTAGGCATCTGGGGACAGGTCGGTGGGGACGGGGCAGGGAAGGCTGGCCAGCGAGGTGGCTGGGCCGCGATGCCGGTGGAGCGAGGGGCCGAGGTGCAGCCTGCAGACTCGGGGCCCACGTCGTCAGGCCTCATCTTCCTACAGGGCCTCAGGGGGGGGGTTTAGGTGAATCTGTGAGTTTCACATGTTCTGCAGCGGAGGAAACATGCAAAAGCCCTCAGGGCCCGCGGCCGCCCACGTGGGCTGAGAAGTTCGTGAAATGTGGGCGACGTCAGTGACTGTGCTGGCGGAGTCCACCCGCTCGGGGCCTCCTGGGGGCAGAGAGCCGGGTGCGAGGACGCGGAGGGCGCAGCAGCGCCCACTTGTACCCACCGCGAGCGCACTGTCTCCACCGCGCAGAGCCCGCGGGTGCGCAGGGCGGGCTGTTCTCGCGCCGCCTCCCGGAGCCCCGGAAAAGGTCTGCAAGGCTCTTCCGTCAGGAGGCTGGAGTGACGCCTATTGACGGAGCTTAGACCTTTAGGGTCTAATTTAACAAAAGAAGGAGTCTAGACTCCCAAAACAAAATTTGGGATTTCACGGTTTATTTCTTGTTTTCTGTGTGAACGGATTGTTTTTCTGAATTTCGCTTTTGACGTAAAGAATTCAGATTCGTCAGTGATCGAGTTTCATAAGTTACTGAAACGGACAGTATGCTGACGTGTTTCTTACGGCCCCGGAAGGTCGCTGGACTGGAGGTGCAGGTGTGAGATACACAAGACACGCGTGTAACTGTCACTTGTCTCTGCCATTAGCGTAAAGGCCATGCTGCAGCTCAGCGCAAACGCCCCGCGGCCGCTCGTGCCGGAGCTGGAGAAGGTCACACTGCGGATCTGCTCCCGAAAAACCCGGGGGTGTCTGCCGAGGTCTGCCTGCAGTTTTGTGCCGGGGAGGGGGTGTGGAATGGGACCACGGCCTCCCCGTGACACAGGACAGACCATGCTTAGCACATCCAGTAAGAGATGATTGTGCTCTGTGAAGAGAAAACACACCCACAGAGGGTCATTTATTTTAAAAACTCCTAGTTTTGTAATGTTAGGAACCGCGTGGTAGGTGTTGTGCGCTAATTACATCCGCCGGTGCTGTTTTCTGTTTCGCATCCTTTCCATTTGAATAAGAGCTACAGAATGCTTTTCACTGTGCCAACACATTTTAAATAATGACATATTACCTTTAATTTTCCCATTTGAATTTAAAGTTTTCTTTGGATCAACACTGATTTGTCAGTTATTTCTACATGCAACTTTCACTAACATACACAGCAGATTCTGAAACAGCCTCACGTCCCGGCCCGGCTGTCACCAATGTCATGCCTCTCTGTCAGTAATGGCCAGAGAACGCGCTGGGGCTGCCTTGGCACCTGATTTTTATTTATAAATTCCGCTTCATTATTGCAACAAGGCACCACAGGTAGTGCATTTGTGTGGAATTCCTGCCCCCCTTTCGGGGTAAAGTCTCTGTACCTTCAGCCACAGAGCGCCTGGTACCCCCCGATGTGTTCAATAATCACCCAGAAATGCACCGCACGCTGGGGCTATGGCTTCCGTATATTTAGTGCAATCATTTTGGGGGGGAAAAAGGACTATAATGAAGATTATGTGTGGGGGGGAAAAGCTCAGAAAAGAGTAACTATGAAATAATGTAATTACCCAGAGGGTCTTGAACATTTGTTTTTAATATCCAGGAAAATTTCAGAAGTTCTTACAGCCCGCTGCATATGCGCTCTCGGGAGATCTAAGCACTAACTTTGAAAATGCATTCTGGCTTGTTGCGTGGCGGAGGCTGGGGCTAATTTCTTAAAAGGGTTAAGCTGGCATGTTCCACATTAAATTACCGCCATCATTCAATTCATTAGAAGAGTTTATGGAGTTACAATATGTCTGTAATTTATAGCCTGCTTACTGACAAAGCTTAACGCTAACACATGCCTAATTTGCCAGGGTTATCTTGAGGTCCATTCATCTCCGTCGGTGACAGTGCGCCTCTGATTCCGTGCTTCACGGATGGGGTACACGGGGTTTCGTATTTAGTGCTATCAATCACAGGGGATGCCTCCCGCTCCCGCCCCAGTGTTCAAGGTGATTTCTCTGCAGCCTCTGATGAGTGATGACAGGGTGGCCCGGCCGTTGGAGGCCGCGTCCCTCAACATCCCCAGAGGGACCTGGGGAGGCCGCATGTCAGCCGGGATGACACGGTGGTGGCAAAGCATGGGTGTCCTGGCACCACCAGCTTAGTGGGGACGGCATCTCATTTACAGGCCATCTGCACGGAAGGGGCCAGGGACCCGCTCTCCTGGGTCGAGACTCCCAGGTCCCTGTGTGGGGGGCTTCGCCCCTGCGGGCCTGCTAGGGACAGCTGGCCTGAGCTCCGTGCCAGCACCTGCCTACACCGCTGCCCTCCTGGCTGTCGTGTTCTTGTGGAGCATTGACCTTGGTGACCTTGAAACACGTCTTGCAAAGCTTGTGGATTGAACGAAAGCCACACGGTGAATGAGGATTTTTAGCTCTCGTACATGCGAAGAGCATAGTGTTGCACCCTGGCTAGAGACAGATCTGCATCGTAGGGTCTAGCACATGCTGGCACCTTCCGCGCCTCCGGACCCGTCGCAGGCTGCGTCCGTGCTCACGCTGAGTGTGCAGCCTCAGCCACAGGATCCGGGCAGGGCTTTGGGCCTGTGACTCTGTGTTACCGAAATGGCAAATGTTTAAAATAGCACCTCAAGCCTAAGAGTGAACACAGGCTACCCAGCACACAGAAGCAAATAGTTCTAGCAAGTTCCAGAATTCCTGGCGGGACGGCAGCTTGACTTAATGGAAGGCTTGATTGTACGTGTATTTTCACCTGTTGTGCAGGAGGCCAGCCATGACCGTCTGAAGGGCGAGCCTTCCGGAAAGGGTCTGTGTCCAGGGAAGCAGCTCGCCCTGGTGACGTGCCCGGCCCAGGGCTGCGTGGGCTCCCGCCCGTGCTGTCTTCCCTCCCGGACGGCGCTCACTCTTCCTGGCGGCCGCAGCCTCTCTGCTCCAAGCTCGCCTTCCTCCTGTGCTCTCTCACTAGACCCTTCTCGATAGCTTCAGAAGCCGACGCCTGGCACAGCTGCCTGGGGCTGGAGGGTCTTGGTGGGGTCGGGTCTCCGCTCTGCGGGGCGGAAACGTTCTGCTGTCCCCACCCACAACCGCGTGCCGCACACTCGCAAGTGGCCGATTTGGGGGCCTTATAGCGCGTGGTTGTTTGTGTGTTTGTCTGTTGTTTTTACCACCACTGAAGAAGGCCCTGACCCTGCGGCCTTCAGCTCACACCAGTGGTGTCGTGATGTCATCACAGGGACCCCAGAAGCATGCGGACCCCATGGACCCCAGTGGGTGGTGACAGGAGGCTCCCTGTTTGACACTGAGCTGGCTGTGCTGTGCTCCAGAGGGCAAGTGTCCAAGTGTTGAATTTCCGCACAGGAGAGGAAAGCCTGAGAGGAAGACGAGTCTGGGGACAGGGCTGTGGCCCGGGCAGCGGGGGGAAGCTCACGTATGTCTTTTCATCCGGAGGTTGGAGGCACGTTAGCCTCTCTCCTGTGACAGCACCTGCTGCCCGGGCGCGGGGAAGGGGACGGCACCGAGGTGCGGTGTGTGGGGAGAAGCTCTCAGCCGTTGCGTGGCTAACCAGGCAAGTCGCTGAGCGCCTTTTGAGAGCCGCCACTGAGGCGTCAGTGGTCCTCGCACAAACCGGTTTACTGTCTTTCGGGAGAGGGTGGGGTGAGGCTGGGGCCCCGTGGCAGCCCCGGAGGCGTCTCCTTTGGGTCACAGAGGGTGTCGGCGGCGCGGCCCAGGCCTGCAGGTTGGCCGCGCGTCCCTGCGGAGCTGAGTCAGCATCAGAGCCCTGGGCACGCGCAGGCGGCGTCCTCTGGGGCTTTCCTAACGTGACCCTGGCACGTGCACCTTCCTTTGCTCGGGCGGCAGAGGGACAGGCAGCCCGAGGAGCCCTGGGTCCGTGGTGAGTCCTTGTTCCGGGTCTTGTCCTCGCAGGCAAGGGCAGAGAGGGCGCCTGCGCGGCTCGTCCTTGGTCGCAGGTCGGAGACCGGAGGGTCTAAAAACAAAAACAAAAACAAAACAAAAAACAAACAAACAAAAAAACAAAAACAAAGAAAAAGAAAAGGGAAGGGAAGGGAAAAGAGAAAAGAAAAAGAGGAAAAGGGATGTTTCGCGGCAGTGTCACGGCAACAGACATTCCACTCTCTCAGGAACTTCAACTAGAGATATTTTAGTAAGATGTGAAATTACAGATGCACATTTAGCAAGAGGGGAAACTATGGCATGTCACGGGGGAAGGAATCTTCTAGAAGATTTACTTCTCTTAACCACGTGCCCAGGTGAGCTCCCCTCCGAGATGGAGGACAGGTGGACGTGCAGACACGGATAGGGAGAGCTTTGTTAGGAGGCCGGGCTCCGTGGTTGTGGGGGCTCCGGGCAGCGGGGATGGGGAGGGGGGGTCTCGGTCCGCACCCGAAGGCTGGAGAGCTGGAGGTGCCAGGAGACGGTGTCCCGGCCATGGCGGCGCACAGATGCCCTCCCTCTGCCCATTTGCTCTTTTCAGGTCTTCCACGGCCTGGATGGGGCCGCGTGTGTTGGTGAAGGCATATTCTCACTCAGCCCAGCAATGCAGAGGCTGATGTCTTCCGGAAGCTCCCTCAGAGACTCAGCAGAAATAATACTTTATCAGCTACTCCCAGACCTCTGAGACCAACCAAGTTGACATATAAAATCAATCGTCACAGATATATAATTACTTGTTCATTTGTACCTGCTCCCTCTGCACGTGCCTGCACACATGTACACAATGCACGCACATGCACGCATGCACAACCATGCGCACACACGTGCATGCCCACACGTATGTGCACACACGTGCATGCGTATACGCACATACACAAGTACAACCACATGTGCATACATGCACACACACATTGCAAGCACACATGTGCACAAGCACACGCATGCATACACACAAACGTTCTGCACACATATGCGCACACACAAACATGAAGCAACACATGCATGCATACACACGTGTGCATACATGTGCACGCACAGCACATGTGCACACACACATAATACACATGCACACACACGGGTTGGTCACACGCACGCACCGTGTTGGTAGCAGCAGAGGGCTCCCTGGACCGGGGCGGGTGGGTGTGCTGACACAGCGCGGGCGTCCACTGCTCACTGAGGCCAGAGCAGGCACGGTGCTGGCTCTTCCCGCGCGCCGTGTCCGGCTTCCACAGCAGTCCCACGGAAGGCGCGCACACACGAGAATGGCGCGGAGCTGCGCGGAAGGGAAGTGACTTCCCGTGGCTGCTGGCGCTGTGTGGTGGAGAAGCCTGCTGCTGGCAGGGCCGTTCTCCGTGGATCGCACAGCCCGGGCTCCTCTGGCCGCTCTCGCGCATGCAGCGCTGTCGGCCCCCGCAGCCCCCGTGGCACGGACGGGGGCAGCGAGGGGTGGCCCTGTTCGAGGCAAGCCCATCTGAGGCTTCTGGCATCTTGGGGTGTATGGCTGAGGACCCGGGGTCCTGCCTGTCCAGCCTCCTGTGGGGAAGCTGCAGTGACCAGAAACGGATAGAGATAAGGTCGCTGAGCCCAAGGGTCCCAGACACCAAGGCCTTGGGGGTTTGGCTGTGAAAGGACAACACAGGGCCCTTCGTTAGAAAAATGAATTTCAAGATGGGGACTGCAGAGAGGCCAGCCATTGCTTTGGGGCAGCGGTGCAAATGTCCGCACGGTGCGAGTGTCCACGCGGTGCAAAGGCCAGGAGCATCTTAGCGTTGTTGGGACAATAGCCCTGACCTTGCTGACCCCCAGAAGGCGCTGGGATGCCCCAGGGTCCCGTGGCCACACTCTGGGGAGAGCCTGGGCAGCCCCTGGGTCCCAGGGAGAGGTGGGCTGAGAGAGAGCTGAGTGAGGACCCAGAACACACAGGGGAAAGCATTACATTTTGTTTATTTTTTATCTTTTCCTTAGAATGTGCATTTTAAAATCCATGGTACTTAATTCTACTTTATGTTTTTATAAAGAGTCGAAGGGAGGTGTTGCGCTGACTTTCCGGTCGCCGTCCTTGGCCAGCGTGAAATTCCCCCGAGTGTCCCCTGCTGCCTGCCGGTGGCTGAGGCCGGGTCACTTCAGTCCCGTGTTGTGCTGACCATCTGTCCAGGGCGGCTCGGCCACTCGGAGCACGTATGCCCAAGCCGGCCCGTCTCCTCCTCAGACGGCGGGGAGGGAGGCGCGGGGTGCGGGCGGGGACTCAGGACGGACAGGCGGGGCCCCGGGAGCGTCCGCTGGGCCCCGGGGCTGCGGGGCGCCGCCTTTGGGGGCCTAAACCAGTCGAGGGCCTCTTCCAGCAGCCGGTCACAGCCGGTCTCGTCCAAGAGCCACTTCAGCTGAGCGGTGAAGACAGACCCTCCGCCCTCTGAGAACAGGGCAGAAAGCCCCCGCTCCCTGCAAAATAAAAGACTTTCAGCGCTGCTGCAGCAGGGACAAGACTCATTAATGAGAAGCTAAAACACAAGCCTGTCCCGTGCTTTGGAGCCAGCCGGCTCGAGGACAAAAGACCCCGCCGCGGCCGCTCCCCAGGGCCAGGGCCGGGTCTCGGCTGAGAGGCCGGCTGCGAAGACCCTTCATTATCGGCACGTTTTCCCGCTCGGGCTCCCGCTCCGGCAGCGCCGGGCGGGCACCTGTGCGCGCAGACCTGGGCCCAGACGTCCCTGCAGATGTCACGGCTCCTTTGTGGGGGCTGCTATTAGTGGCACTTAGGAGGCAGGGGCCGGGACGGCTGTGCTCAGCGCGGGGTGGACGCGAGCTTTGTTCGCGCTGCAGGCGAGGGTCAAATGTTTCCCTCGCCTCTGAGGCCGCGCCGGGTAATTGCTGGTGATTAGCAATTTTAATTACCAGGTGCGGGGTCGGGACCCCCTCCTGTAATTGGGTAGGTCGTTAACAGTCATGTAGATGTGACCGGGGACTGCATTTTACCAATACGCTTTGGGTCTCGGGAAGTTAATTAAATTAAAGCGACTGAACTCCCCAGAGGCGGCCCGGAGCGCGTGGGCCAGACACAAGTGTTTGGTCAGAGGCGGCCCGGAGCGGGTCCGAACGCCGCTCAGCGTGGCGCCCTGACCGCCCTGCGCCCGGGGGTGGCCGGCCCAGCACCTTCCCGCGATGTCAGGCCCGGTGGACGGGCTCACGGGTTTGTGGGCCGACTTTCGATAGTCAGAGGGCCAGAGAGCGGCCCTCGCATCTTCGGCTCTGCCGGGGAGGGTGTGAACGCGCCCGCTCGACCCCAGGCTCCGCCCCGCTCCTTCTCCCCCCGCTGCTCTCGTTCACGACCAGCTCACCCGGGGGGTCTGCTTGGAGCGGACGGGTGCCCCCCGCCTGTGCTTAGTTAGATCTCAGACTCCCCGGATAACAGGAGCGAGAAGCGCCTCTCGGAGTTTTCCTGCGGCCAGTGCGGCCCCGGACACCATTCGAGGCGCACACGTCTCTCGGGGCCACCCTGGGGTCAGAAGCAGGGCAGCACCCCGGGCAGCGCGTGCTCACGGCGGGCACACCGGCCGCGGGCCGCTCAGCCGAGGCGCTCAGCAGCGAGAGCCGGGCGGCCCGGAGCACGCAGCCCCCTGGGCTCCGAGGAGCGAGAACGGCAAGGAGATGGGCCCACCTTGGCCACGGACGGAGCACGGGGCTGCTCACCGTGACGCCCGCTCTCTGAGCCTCTGGGGGGGCTGCCTGGCCCCGCTCTGCTCGCCGACCCCCCCCCCGCCAATGCTGCAGAAGCAGGTGCGGGGCGAGCCCCCCGCCCCAGTCCCGTGCCAGCCTCCGTGTTCTCGGCTCCGTTCTGAGAAGCTTTAATTAAAACCATTTTCCTTTCACGACACACTTATTATGCTCCTTGGCCACGACGCAGGACCCTCGCTGCACGTGCTAACTGGGGCGGTTCGTCCTCGCGCTCCTGCCCCCGCAGAAGGCTTTGCGGCTTCCAGAAGGAGAGGGACCCCTCGGGCTGGGGCGGGCTCTCAGAAAGCCGCGAGGCTCGGGGACAACGGCCCCGGGAAGCTTCTAGCTGGTGGGACGCCACTCGGGTGCTGGCGGGAGCTGTGCTGGTGCCCACGCTTGCACACAGGTACAGGAAAGCAGAACTAGCCGGAAGGTTTCCCAAATGGGAGAATGTTTCCAAAGCTGATGCTCACTCAGCAAGGCAAGCATGTTCTCACTCCCTGAGTGTAACGATGGTGTGTGTAGCCTCCTCTGAGAAGATGTCCTTCTGGCACGTTATGTGCTGAGGCGTGTTAGCGCTCTGCGTGCACACCACGCCTGCTATGGAGATGCATTGTCACAAGTGCCTGTCATTTTACACGCGTGTGTTCTTGCGTGTCACACGTTTACATTACACACATCACACGTGCTGTCCATGCATACTGCAATGAGTGTGGCATGTGTGATATTGTGTACCTGTGTTGTGTGTGCTCTTTACACATGGGTTATGTTTTTCGCACATGCATGTTATGTGTCGTGTCTGATATTCATGCATGCTGATGCTATCTATGTGCGTTGTACATCTTACACACGTGATAAAACATGGGTGTGGGTTATTTTATGTGAGTGTGTCATGTGTGTCTCACACGCACCATTGCTCTTTGCCTGTCATAGGTGACGTGTACTGTGAGTGTACATGTGTGTTCTGCACGTGTTCTTCATGTACACATCTGTATACACACATGTACATTATGTGTGCAGGTGTGGGTTCTGCATGTGTTATTCATGTACACATCTGTATACACACGTGTACATTATGTGTGCAGGTGTGGGTTCTGCATGTGTTATTCATGTACACATCTGTATACACACGTGTACATTATGCGTGCGAGTGTGTTAAGTCCATGCTAACACGAGGCCTGGGTGTTGGTGGCCCTGGGAGGAAGGGACTGCCCAGCCGGTGCAAGGACGCGAAGTGTGCGTTCCCCCTTGCATGTCCCCGCCCGCACCGGCTCCCGGCTGTACTGGATGCTGGGCATCCTTTGTCCCCCTCCATGGGCGATGCACCCACCCCACCTGCACCCCAGATGCCCCCGGGGCCCGGGCACTGTGCTGGGTGCGTGTCCACACGGCCCCTCTGCCCCCACAAAGCAGGGAGTGCCATCTACACCCCAGAGTTCTGGCCTGTAGGGCTGTGCGGCTCAGGAAGCCATGTCACCGCGCGTCTCACCCGGGCCCCACGTCTGCTTGTTTCTCTGATTGGAGGCCATTGCTCCGTAAACATGTGTCTTTAATGTCCTTGGCAGCTCCGCAGAGGGATGGCCTGTAAGTTTACAGAAATCACTCGGTTGGGGTTTGACTGGCGTTTCTGCGTGAACAAGCTGAGAGTTTGCGTCTTTGGCCAGAAGGCCACGGACGTGGTGGCCGGGCTGCCCGGTCCCCAGGTGACCCTTCCCTGGCCAAGGCTGTTTCCATCACGTGCTCAAGGCCCTGCCTGCCAGTGTTCTCCACCGTGAACTTGTGGCTTTTCCCCTGGTAACTAGTAAGTATTTATGGGGGGACATTTTGGGACAAGGCAAACAGCCTGTTTCTTGTTATGTTTTCACCTACCAGTTGTCGCCGCTGGCCCTGCCTTCGACAGTTATCACCACGCCGCGTGCCAAGTGTGGCTTTCTAGTTCCATCATCAAGTCTACATTTATTAGCATTCCATGGTAAGAACTTCCCTGCCTCCTTATGTATCAACTATTTATCTGCGTCAGGCTAAGCCCTTGGGTGTTCATTATATCCTACGGGATAGAATCTGTTATTATAGCTGAAGTGGCCCCAGATTTGGCCATTGGTTCTCTTTCAGTCGAGGGCTCTTACTTTTAGTCACGTGTTGTAGCGATTTGCTCTGTGTCCAACTTTCTGACTTCTCCGCCGTGATGCACACCATGGGCTCCCCATTCAGGCTGCAGAAGCTCACTCACGCCCCAGGTGAGGGACGCCTTGCACCTGTCAGCTACCCTGGACAGAGGCCCGGCCCCCAGGCCCCTGCCTGGCCCCCCCACCCCTCCCCACAGCCCAGTGCTGCCCTCTGTCCCTGTGAGAACAACCTGGGGACTCTTGCACTTAAGTGCAGTTGGGAGAGAAAAGCCCCCAGAACCACAGGATGCTATGCAAGGAGGGGGCCGGCTGGGCGGGAGGGGATCTGAGCTGGTGTTGGGGCCTCACCTGCGCCAGCGCCATTCGGGGCCTCCTGTGGACCGAATCCAGTCTGCGCTCGCCCCAAATCAGGGTGCCGGGCTGTCCAGACGAAGGTCTTGGGGAAAACAGCCCATTCAAGTGACAGGAAGTCCCTCCGGCTGGGTGAATACAGCCCAGGCCATCTGCTCTGGTGTGTCACAGACGCCAGATCGCGGAGGGAGGGTGTGCTCCAAGGTTTCCATACAAAGTAGTTTTCGTCCCATTTTTAAAGAGTGAGATAAGCAGCAGCATCCTTCCGGCCCCGGAGGCCGCGGACTGGGGCCCCCAAGGGACTGTCCTTGAGAAACGTGAACTGAGTCGGGAGATGACTGTGTGCTCGGCGGGGGGTTGTCACGAGCGTTCACGCCGGCCAGGGCAGGTGCCCTCTGAAAGGTGCCAGGAGAACTCAGCTGGTCAAGCGCCCGGGACCTGAGGCCTCGCGGGCAGATGTGAGGGGAGGCGCTGGGGCCGCGGGGTGGACGCAGGCCCGGCTTGGGGAGCACTGGAGTTGGGGGCCTCCTGGGGCCCAGGTGTGGTCCTCAGAGCGGCAACACCCATGGCCGCGTCTGGACCTCCTCCCCTGGGCCCTCTTCCAGAGGCCGAGGGACCGGTTCCAGGACGCAGGTGAGGAAGTTGGGGGGGACCGGCTCCGGGACGCAGGTGAGGAAGTTGGGGGGGGACCGGTTCCGGACGCAGGTGAGGTTGGGGGACCTGGCCCGGGACGCAGGTGAGGAAGTTGGGGGCCGGCTCCGGGACGCAGGTGAGGAAGTTGGGGGGGGCCGGCTCCGGGACGCAGGTGAGGAAGTTGGGGGGGCTGGCTCTGGGACGCAGGTGAGGAAGTTGGGGGGGGCTGGCTCTGGGACGCAGGTGAGGAAGTTGGGGGGGGCTGGCTCCGGGCGCAGAAACCCTCATGCGGGACTTGCTGCTGGTCATGTGGCCGCAGGTCTGGAGCAGGAAAGGCCGTCAGCCCGCGGCTGGGGCCCCACACCACAAGGGACCTTTGGGGCTTCAGTGGGCCCCTCGATGCGGGTGGGGTGCACTGGGGGCCGCCAGCCTCCTGAACCTGTTTGGGGCCCTGATCTGCGTGCGAGGACGCGGCGCCTCCACGTTTCCCCGTGTGGCCTGGAGAGCTGCTGAGGGAGTAGCCTCGGTGGATGTTACCAGAAGACACGACAGCCCATCACTTGGGAGCCTGAAGTCAAGGCACTAAGCTGGTACTACCTGGACAAGCCTGGTCCGCCCCTCCCAGGACCCCCTAGGAAGCCCCTCTGTCCTGAGTGACCCCAGCCGCCTTGGGGAGACACCCAGGCCATGCTCTCCAGGGTCTGGGAGCCCGGAGCGGAGTGTGTGCGAAAGGGACGGACGCTCTGCACCAAGCGGCTGCGAGGTTGGGCGCTGCCTTCCTGGAGCTGCCCTCCCCCCCCCGTCCCTGTGCTGACCCCCCGGCGGACCCCCCCGGCGCTGCGCCCCTGGGTGGGGGAAGGCTGACCTTGGCCGTGGTGGGGGCCTGCTTTCTGAGGACCTGCAGGCCCAGCGGAACCCTGGGCGTTGGGGTCGCCCGCGGGGCTGACAGCGCTGGGCGCCCAGGGAAGCAGTGGCACCTGAGCTCGAGTGGCTGTCACAGCCTCGTACGCCCGAGTCAGAGACGGGCAGGTGCGGTGCTGTGCCAGCCGTCTCTCGTGCCTCCCACGGGCCTGTGTGTGCACGGTCCCCACAGTCAGGGCGCTGGGATGGGGGAAGAGACCTGAAAATCAGGCCGCCTCATTTCGGGACTTTTGATTGCCTAAGAATGTTGGGAATAGACGTCCTGACCATTTCTGGGCCTCATCCCTGCACACTCCCAGGCTGAGGAGGAGGAGGCGGGTCCTCAGGGGAGGATGGGAGGGGTTGGAAGGGTGTGCATGGCCGATACCTGGCATGCTCAGGTACCCGTGGTCCCGGCAGCAGTGGCTGTGACTGCCGTGTCGGAGAGTCTGTGGCCTGGGATGGGCATCTGTCCTTGCCTGCCGTGGCCACTAGGGCCGGGGAGCAGCGGAGCCACGCGGAGATGGGGGCGGCCTCTGGCCCGTCTGGCTTCCTATGGGAATCCTGGCATTCTTCCCCCTTGACCTGGGAGAGGGGAATGCTTGCCCCTCAGAACACCCTGCCCTCGCACACCCACCACCCTGTCGCCAGGGGGAGGGATGCGTGGCCCCGCGGGCTGTCTTGCTGGGTTTGAAGGCGCTGCCCTGCGGCTCAGGGTGACCTGGCACCTGCTGGTTCACAGGCCACGGCACGGGCACTGCCAGTGACCCACGGGTGGATGGCGGTGGATTTGAGGCCCAGCCGTGGCCTCACGTGCCGTTTTCCTGCCCTCACATGCTGAGGTGGTTCTTTTCAGGAAATACCATGATGACTCACAGGCTTGGGAAGAGTGACAACCTATAACACGCCTCCTCAACAACTACAACCTATAGTGGCCTCCTCCAGGGACAGGGCACTGGCCCAAGGGGAGGAAAGAGCATCCGTGTGCGTGTGAACACGGCGTGGTCCTGGCCAGGAGTCAGCCGTGCATGCCCAGAGCCTTGAAGTGGTGCTTGGTGGATGAGCGGTAAATGTTCTGTATTTTGGGATCTGCTGCTGACTCATTGCGGGAGGCTCTGCGGCTCTGCGTGTAGCCAAGTTCCGGGAGCCAAAATAGACCTGAAATTCACATTCAGATTACATGTGTCTTCCGTACACTCAGAATGTGCTAGAATACTACAAAGTCTAGCTTTGCTTGTGTGCGATTGAAGCCTATTCTAGCTTGTTATAGAATAGTTTCTGGAGAAGAGATGGTCAGGATGTGGAGGCCATGGTGCAGAGATGTGTTGGCACAGAGGAGGGGGAGGAGGAGAGAGGAGGAGGGGAAGAAGGAGGAGGGGGAGGAGGGAGAGGGAGAGGGAGGGAGGAGGAGGGAGGGGGAGGAGGGGGGAGGAAGAGGGAGGGAGGAGGAAGGGGGAGGGAGGGAGGAGGGGAGGGGGAGGGGGAGGGAGGGGGCCTAGAGAGTGAGGGCGAGCAGCAGGGCGCTACGGCGAGGGGGCAGCCAGGAGCCACGGAGCTCTGGGACACTCTGCTGGTGCTCGAGTGTCACCGTCAGTCCCCATGTCTTGGCCCCAGATGAACCCTGGTCTCCAGGTGGAACCACAGGCACCACGAGCCCCCCCAGGCAGCTCCTCCCCCCAGAGCCGTGAGGTGGGTTGGGGTGGCTTTGACCTTAACTCGGCTTTTCATCAACTTCTGTGGGTTGGAGTTCGACCCCTGCTCTGTTGTTGGAACGCGGATCTGGGCTACTTTATTGATATTAGTTACCTGCTGCGCCTCTGAGCACCTGCCGGCTTCCTTGCTGTGCTCTGAAAATGCAGGCATTGTGCTCCGAAATTATAATCTCGCTGTGATAATACGCCTGTATTGATTCAACAAAATGAGTTGTCTATTTTGTTTTCACTTCGACATCTTGAAGAAGGAAAGACTGACAATCAGAAACATAAATATTTTGGACTTCACATCTTGTGGCATGAAAATTTCTTAAAAAGTGTAATAATTGCAAAATAAAATTTTACCAGGAAATGCAATGTGTTTGAACCCAGAGGATGAACTTCTCACAAAAAGCACTTACTCCAGAGCAGTGTTAAAATGTTACAATCGCCGGGGCACCTAAACGGCAGAAAATAAATAGCATTAAAGGCACAACAATCCAAATATAAATACGTAGAAACGGCGGCCCGGGGCTGTGATTGTCTTTACGCTTTATAAGAAATGGATAAAAGGTGGTATTTTCACGCTACTTTCCTCCAGAGAGGGTCTCTGGGCTCCGAGGGGCTCCTCCGATGCGCCTGGGCTGGGGAAGGGTCTGACCCCACAGGTTTACACCAGTCTGATACTTCTGGCGTGTTCGTGTTCATGGAAATAGCCTGGTTTCCATTGGATTTCAGTGCTTAATTACCTTTACTGTATGTAGTGTTTTGATAAAATAACCGCATTGACCAGGTTTATTTCATGTTCAAAGAAAATAAGTACTTTAAAAAAAAAAAAAGAGGCGATTTTCTCCAAAAAGACACAACTGCGTTTTCCTAACGGATTGCACCTCCCTCCATGGTAAGGCCCCTTCACCGCCGGGGGACGAGTGTTAGAATCGCAGATCTTGGTTAATCCCATGACTGTTTGGGTTGGAATTGCAGGGATTTGGGCTTCTGAGAAGCAGGGACTGATGGCTTCTGCTTCGGGCAGGACGGGGGAAGGGACAGAAGGGCGGCCACCGGCTGGAATCTCCAGGGGACGAGTCTCCAGCATCCACACCCCTCACTTGGGCTGCGGCGCCCCGTCTGCATGTGGGGAGTCGCCCCTCCCCCGCCGGCCTTGCGGGCTGCTGAGGGTGACCCCACGCCGGCTCCACGCGGGCGAGAGGCCAGCAGGACCCCGCAGCCCCGGGGTCGCGCCGCAGAGCCGTGAGGAGATGGCGGCTCGAATGGGGGCCTCCCTGGAAACTTGCAAGAGAGGTCGTGAGCCCCAGACCACCAGGGTCCCCACGTCACATCCGGCCTGATCTGCCCCGTCCGTCTCCCGCCCGCTCTCTGTCTTCATGTCTGGTCACGTACACGAAGCACGGGCTTTCTGTCCGGCCGTTCAAGAGTGAGGACTGGTAAGCGGAGGACTTTGAACCCTGGAGATGCTGGTGACCCTCGTCCCTCTCAGAGGCCAGCCCTCTGAGAGGGAAGCAACGCACACAGATGACACTGCCCGGTCCTCATTGTTTGAACACCCTGACCCAGCCATGCCTGCTGCTGGCCTTGGCAGGGACGTGAGCCAGCACATTCCACTTCTTTCTTAAGCCAGTTTGAACTGGGTCACTGTCACTTACGTGCAAAGTCCCACAGTGCAGGAATTGAGACCTCGGGGCTATCGGGGCAGAGCTGGGGTGCAAACCCACGGGCGGTGTTGAATGACCACTGAGGACGGGCCGTCCCGGTCACACGCTTCCCGCGTCCAGCCTCGGGCAGGAAAGATGGCCCGTGGACATCGAACCAGTGTGTGTACCCAACAAGCAAGCACAGGACTCCGTCCCTGTCACGCCCTGGTGTGGGAGCTTTCACCGTGCTAAGGTCGAGGCCTTCCTTTCCTCTCGCCTGTGACCACACTCGACCCAAACGGGATTCATTCTTGAGACAGACGGCCTGGGGCTGGCCTGCGTTCGTGTTCCGGCACCTGGCTGCCTCCCGGGCCGTCCTGTCAGGAGGCCCCCCCCCACCCCTCCACCCTCAGGGCCGCAGCCTGGGCGCCGCCGGCTCACGGCACAGACCCCGCTGAGGTGTGTCAGTGGGGGCCCTGCAGGCGGGGACCTGACGGAGGCCACGGTCACAGTGGGTGGTGAGGGCACCTCATGCGGTGCTGGGGAGACAGATGCCGCCTCCAGACGCATCTGGCTGTGCTGTTATAGCTTCTAGAAAACTGCTCTGTTCCTTGTGCAGGTAGTCCCCCCCCCCCGCCCCGGTTCAAGAAGGATGGAAGGGAAGAGAGAGAAAGAAATCGTCTCTGCTCCAAAATTGAAAATACTATATTTATCTTTTTAAGGAAAGTTGGAAACTGAAGATCTGCGAGCTGCGAGCTGCGTGGGCTTCTGTGAGGGTGGCTGTCCTGTTCTTGCATCATGAGTAACTGCGTTACCGCCTCGCCCGCAAGGGAGGAGGGGTGTGTGCACCCGCAGGGAGGAGGGTGCCGCCCCGCCCGCGGGGAGGAGGTGCTGTGCCTGGGGCCGCCTCGCCCGCGGAGGAGGAGGTGTGTCACCATGAGGAGGGGTGTGTGCACCTCAGGGAGGAGGGGTGTGCACCCGCAGGGGAGGGTGCGTGCACCCGCAGGCGACCCGCACCACCGCCTCGCCGGGGAGGAGGGTGTGCACCCGCAGGCCGAGGAGGGTGTGTGCACCTGCAGGAGGAGGGTGTGTGCACCCGCAGGGAGGGGGTGCGTGCGCCGCAGGGTTACCGCCCCGCCCGCAGGGAGGGGTGTGCACCCGCAGGGGAGAGTGGAGTGCACCCGCAGAGGAGGGTGCGTGCACCCGCAGGGTGTGTGCTGTGAATGAGGAAGAGGAAGGGACGACAGAAATCCCAGGGCAGAGCAGGGCTCCCGTTGGCCCCATCCCTGGGTGGAGACGGACATGGAGTCACCCCTCCCCCTCTGCCTGCCGGGACTCCCCTACGCAGGACAGCTCAGTTGCCCCCGCCGCTGTTGTTCGCTCTGCAGCGGGACGTCACCCTCTCTGTTCCGGTGACAACAAGGCCAAGCTGTCACAGACGCCACACGCTCGTGTCCGCACCTGGTGCCAAGCTGGGCCTCGGTCGTCCCCCGCGGAAAGGGACGGGCTCGTCGGAGGCTGCGCGGCCTGCTGCTGTTTGTGACAAAAGCCCGCGCTGTGAGCCTCAGAGACACTCCGCCGTGTCTGCAGTGAATCAACACCCAGGGCACAGGCGCTTTGTTGTCGGGAGGAGGGCCTCGGGGCCACAGCACATTTGGTGGCAGTCAGTGGAGAGAATAAGCCCTGTGAACACTTCAGCTCGCTGCACGTGTGTGTGCGAAATGTGTGCGTGTATTTGCAGTTGCGAGTGTGTACAGGTATGTGTCTGTGATGTGAGTATGTGCGGGCGTGAGTGTGCAAACATGTGCATGGAGGACATGGCAGATGCACAGTATGTGAATATGAAGTGTACGTACATGAAGTGTGTGGGTGCAATTCAGATATGTGTGTGTGTAGTGGGTGGGTGTGCAGATGTATGGGTGGGGTGTCAGGTATACGGATGGGTGAGTGGGTGGGTGTGCAGATGTGGGTGGGTGCGGATCCTGTGCAGATGGGTGAGTGGGTGGGTGTGCGGATGTGTGTGAGAGGCGTAGGTGTGTGCAGATGGGTGTGAGGTGGGATGGGTGTGCGGTGTGGGTGTGTGTGTGTGTGTGTGTGTGTGCAGATGGGTGAGTGGGTGTGGTGTGCGGATGGGTGTGAGATGAGTGAGTGGTAGGTGTGGATGCAGATGGGTGAGTGGGTGAGGTGTGCGGATGGGTGTGAGAGGGCGTAGGTGTGCGGATGGGTGAGTGGGTGGGTGTGCGGATGGGTGTGAGAAGTAGGTGTGCAGATGGGTGAGTGGGTGGGTGTGCGGATGCGTGTGAGAGAGGCGTATTGTGGTGTACGGGTGGTGAGTGGGTGGGTGTGCGGATAGGTGTGAGAGGCGTAGGTGTGCGGATGGGTGAGTGGGTGGGTGTGCGGATGGGTGTGAGTGTGTGCTCCGCCCGCACCCTCAACGAGTGGGCAGTGGCAGTGAGGGTGGCGGGTGCGGGCGCCGCGGCTCCGTCTCCGGCCGGACGCGCATCTGCGAAAAGCAGCCCCGTGGGGCTGCAGAGTGTACGTGTACGACTTTCCTCCAAACCGGCCTGGGCTTGTTAAAGGAATAATAAAATTCCTTTAGATATTTTTGTTTCTTGAATTTTAATGAAAAGATTGATTTCTAGTCATTATTTATCTATTGTCAAATTTTAACAAACAGCTGTAGTGATAATTGCCGAATTTCCAGTCTGTGTTTAGAGAAGACTGTCAATTCGCAGGCACGCGATGGTGCTATTATCTGTGGCGAAGGCACTTCGCTGTGAATGTACAGACGCAGTGCTGGTTCTCAGTAAATGTACAAAGATGCTAATTATCACCACAACTATTTGTTAACACTCAAAAATACATAAAAAATAAATAAAAGAAATGTTATTTTTCCATTAGAAATTCAAAAATATTTGTCTAGAGGCTGCCTCTTCCATAATGTTTGGGAATTGCACTATCATTACACTGTGTTAACTTTACCTTTGTTTTCCAGTCCCTCTCGGCGGCTCCCCTCCCCCAGCCTTCCCTGGGCGGGGGGGGGCTGCTCCCTTGGGTGGGGGAGCCGAGGCTCTGCCCGCGGGACCCCGCCACCCCAGGCTGTCCACTCCGCGTGGCTCCCGGGAGCGAGGACCCCGGCGCTCCACATACCGCATCCCTGTGGTGTCCCCGGGTGGCCCTGTGCCAGGTGCAACTCCAAGGCAGGGCTGAGTGGGCCGCACGCCTGCCCGCAGGCCCGGGGGCCGATCTGGGAGACACCCCTGCTCTGGCTGAGAGCTGGCGGGGCCCTGGCTCCTGAGGTGGCGTACGGGGCAGCGGGGGGCCGCCTGAGGGAAAGTTCCATTTTTACAGATTTCCATCTTTTCCTTGCCCTGCCACGCCAGCAGAGCTGACCCACGGGGGCTGCAGGAGCCACGGGCTCTGTCCACCAAATGGCCCGCGCTTGCTTGAAGCCTCGTCCCTTTAAAGGTTTTCACGGGGGTCCCTCCGGGTTGCTAACTGGGTGGCTGGTTGAGGATGTTGTCCTGAGCACGAGACGTGAGGCTTCTGTTCTCTGCACTCGCTTTCTGGGGGGGGCCGAGTCTGTGCGTGCTTCCTGTGGGCCGGACCACGGAAGACGGGCGCTCGAGGCAGGTAGAACTGAGGCCTATGGAGCCCCCTCCAGCCCCCACCCCTGTCTCTTCAGAGCCTTTGCTCGTCAGACGCCAGGAAACCGCCTGTCCCCTCCTGTACACTCATGCAGCCCGGGTCCCTGGCGCAGCTCTGGCGGCCCCAGCGGATGCCGCCGTGTGGGGCTTGACTTTGAACCTGGGGGAGGGTCGGAGCGGACGTTGTGTCTGGGCGGCTGCTTGTCCAGGCTGACTGTGTGCTTTGCCCCGAGCTCCGCCTGCAGCCTCCGCGGCCCTCTTCTCCACGTCCGTGCACTCCTGCCTGCGTTCACGCGTGGGGCACACGGGCCCCGACTCGGGCAGGCCTCAGATCCGCCGACTCTGTGTTTTCATTTCGAATAGAAATATTTGTCCAGTTTCCTTCTACAGCAGGTGAGAGGTGGGAGAGAGATTGCAGATCGTGTCGTCTGAGGGCTTTATTCTATAGACAAGGAAACTGAGGCCCAGACAGTATCAAGGTACCCTAGTTTATGCAACTGTTACATCACGGAATTCAAATTCAAGTTTAGATATTCAAAATTAACTCAGCACTTAAACATTGTCTTTTTACTAAATCCCACACTGAAGAGCAAAAGTCAGAAAGAAATGATGTGCATCACCTGGTTTAATGTTGTCAGTACCGGTGCCGCTGTTCTGTATTATTACCACTGCTGCTGCTGACACCGATCAGCATACACTTTTCAAGTGTGTGTGTCTGTGTGTGTGCATGTGCGTGTGTGTACATGTAGGCATTTGCAGAAATAAACTGAGGCCTAGTTCATTGTCGTCCTCCTCCAGAGAGAAGTTTGTTTTCTTCCTTCCAGGCACCGGCGGAGATGAGCTATTCAAGGTCACCTGATATTTCCTGGGTGACCCAGATGACTTACAGCCTCACTGAAGTCCCCGTGAGAACCGTTTAAATAATCCAAAGAAGGCGTGGAAGGAGGAAGAAACAATAACACAAATCCAGAAGGGACAGTTAGGAAACCACTGACCGGATGGTGACGCCCAGGCGGCCATGTCAGTAGTGACACCAGCTGTCAGCGTAGCCAGCGCTCCGCACAGAGAGAAGAGGTTCTCAGTTGGACTCGAACACGGGACCCGCCGATACGCTGTCCTGGAAACCCAGCTTCAAATGCAGAGTCACCGGGAGACCGATGTTAATAGAGCCGACAGGAGGCAGTGTGCAGGCACACAGCGTACAAAGTGTGTGGCTACCGCAACAGCAGGAAGATGGATTTCCAGATAAAGAGCATGGCCAGACATGAAGAAGAAAAAGTTATAATAAAAAGGGTCACTTAAGGAGGAAGACGTAACAATCGGCTTGTGTCTTCTGTAATAACAAAGCTTCAAAATACATGAAAGAAAAATAGAGTTAATGGGGGAAATGGGAAATCCCACAGCCTCGTTGGCGATTTAAAAACCCGTGCAGTGGGGCGCCTGGTGGCTTAGTCGGTTAAGCGTTCAGCTTCCGCTCAGGTCATGATCTCGCGGTTCGTGGGTTCGAGCCCCGCGTCGGGCTCTGTGCTGACTGCCAGCTCAGAGCCTGGAGCCTGTTTCAAGTCTGTGACTCCTCTCTCTCTGACCCTCCCCTGCTCACGCTGTCTCTCTCTCTCTCTCTCTCCTAGAAAAAAAAAAAAAAAAAAAAATTTAAAAACCTGTGCAGCAATTTACAGAAGAACTGACAGAAGTCGACAGCAACAAAAGATCTAAACAACACGACAGCCTTCTTGAGTTTGCAGATACTTCGTGAACGTCACACCCGACGGCGGTGGACGGCCAGTTATTTTCAAGGGCATATGCTATTCTAGAGAGTCCGTACGCCGGAGCCTAAAGCAAGCCTCAGCAGATTTACGATTCAAATTATACAGAGCTTGTATTTTATTTAAGTCCTTGTGAGTCAGATCAAATGTCTGAATGTGGCCTGAAAAAAATATCACAATAAAATTAAGGTAGAAGTCTATCTCAGAAATATAACCAGGGTATTCCTCAAGTGTTTGGAAATTACACAACACACTACTAATACACCATAGTTTAAAGCATAAAGGAAATTCAGTAATATTTCTAGCTGAATTGCAGTGAAAGTACAGCATACCAGTACTTATGGGATGCAGCTAAAACAGGACATTGAGGGAAATTTATAGAATTAAATTCATATATTAGAGAAGAAGTACCTACATCCAGTGATCTGAGTTAACAACTTGAGACATAAGTAAAAAAAAAAAAAAAAACAAGCAAATTCAACTAAAAGTGAATAGAAGGAAAAAATGATTTAAAAAGGAGCAGAAATCAGTGAAATAGAAAATATATAAACAATAGGAAACATTGGGGGGCGCCTGGGTGGCTTAGTCGGTTAAGCATCCGACTTTCGCTCGGGTCATGATCTCGCAGTTCGTGGGTTCGGGCCCGCGTCGGGCTCTGTGCTGACTGCCAGCTCAGAGCCTGGAGCCTGTTTCAGTCTGTGACTCCCTCTCTCTCTGACCCTCCCCTGCTCACGCTGTCTCTCTCTCTCTCCTAGAAATAAATAAAACATAATTTAAAACAAACAAACAAACAAACAAAAAACAATAGAAACATTGAAGCCAAAAACTAGTTCTTTAGGGGAAAAAAATGAAAGTATGAGTTTGTAGTTAGACTAGTCAGTAATAATAATTTTTTAAAGTTTATTTTATTTTTGAGGGGGGAGAGGAGCAGAGAGAGGAGGAGGGAGAGAATCCCAAGCAGGCTCGTGCTGTCAGCATGGAGCCCAGTGTGAGGCTTGAACTCATGAACCATGAGATCATGAGCCAAAATCAAGAGTCGGGCACTTAACCGACTGAGCCACCCAGACAGACACCCCAGTAATAATAATTTTTAACAAACAGAGACTCAAGTGACCAATCCCAAGAACAAAAGAAAGAAATCTCTATAGATCAGATAAGGAAAAGGTGATGGATAAATATCATGAACAATTCTAAGCCAAGAAAACTCAACAACTGGATGAAATGGACATATTTTTCATAGACACAAATGACCAAAAGTGACCCAAGAAAGTCAGAGAACTTAAATATCCCGTGGCAGTTGCACATTGAGTTTGTAACCGGTCATCCTGGCATTGGACCCCTTTGCCGGCCCAGACAGAGTTCGCCCCTGTGGTGACCTGTCGCTGGTGACGATGGGGACTCGGGACGGAGTACGAGGGAGACAGCTCTGCTGTTCCAGGACGTGCCTCCTCCTTTCTTCCTCCTCCTCCGGCTGCTCCGGGAGGGTGTCCACGTGTGGACCAGCGTTTGGGCCCAGCAGCAACACCTTTGCGTTTTTGGCAACACATCTGTGAACAGGTCCCTGCAAACTGGAGAGTGCGCGGGGAACCCACTTTTCAGGCTTGAAAAGAACAATTTTGATTGCACCCCAAAAAGAGAAGAACATTTAGGTATACCTACAGCCAAAGAATGTGCAGGACATGCGTGCTTAAAACCCGTCAGTGCTGATGAATGAGATCAAAGATGACTAAACGAGAGGGGGCTCTATTGTGTTCCTGGATTGGAGGGCTCAGTATTGTCAAAATGCCACTTTTGCCCAAATTGAGATTCGTAGATCAATAGATGGTAGATCGATAGATGATTGCCGATAGATCGATAGATAATCAGTTGATGGATTGATTGATAGATCAGTAAATGATTAATGGATGATAGATGACAGATACAGAGAAGGATAGCTTCAAATATTGACAAGCTGATTCTAAGATTTCTATGGAAGGACAAAGGAATGGGAATATCCAAAACAATTTTGAGAGAGCAGAGCTGGAGTTCACACAGCCTGGTTTTGAGATTCGCTGGAAAGCTGCAGCGATGGGGATGGAGTGGTTCCGTGAAAGACCGGACGCTTAGATCAGTTCATCTACTCTGGTTTTTGACAAAGGGGCGAGGGCGATTCAGCGGGGAAAAGAAAGTCCTTTAACACAGTGGGTTTGAAAACTAGACAAACTTATGCAAAACAAGCACAGGGAAGGGCTCTGCCCCATACGTTCTGTTCCATATGTCCCTGGACTAGCTGGGGACCCAGGGCAGCTGTGTTCCATCCTTCCATCCGCTGCGCCAGCCACGCCGGGCCGTCCTGCAAGTGTGGTCTTCAGATCCGGAGCTGTGCGCAGGGAGCTGTACTTCAGGACTCTCCTGGGGACTGGGACCTGGCTCGGGTGACAGGTGCTGGGCTTGGTGCTGAAGTTGCAGTGGGTCTAGGAAGGTGCTGGGTGTGTTTTCGGTGTAGGAGGGAGGTGCACCGGGCACACGGGGCAGACTGTGACTTTCCACGGGGGTGTTCCCTGGAAGCTCCCCGGCGTCCTCTCCAGCGCGGCCGAGGGCTGGCCTGAACACTTGAGAGCAGCCAGGACGCCCTTCGTGGGTGACAGATGATAGACCGTGGTTCCCCCAGACATTGGGGGGTCATTCGGCACTAAAGCCGAATTCGGCATTGATGGGGGTGTGGGGGAGTGGCCGTTAGATGCAGGAGTTTGGGTGGACATTGAGGGACGGTGTGGACCACTGGCCACCCGGGAAAGTCACACACCTAGGAGACCTGCTAACCCCGCCTGGACCCTGCATGGGGGGGGGCTTGCCGTGGACCAGCTGGCGCTGGCGCTGGGAGGGGCCCGGCAGTTGCTGGTGTAGACGGCACAGAGGACGGTCAGTCATGTCAATCTGCATAGATGGCTCCGTGGACCCACTTGCAAGGGAAACGTTTCTTCTTCTGGTTCTCACCGTGGTGAGTCAAGAGTGCGTTTTCACCATCTGCTATTAAAACTATTTCCAAAAACGTACCAGGTTCTGGCCACCACAGGTGCGAGTCCCCGGACGTGTGGATCACACAGTCGCTTCCTCCAGTCCAGCAGTGTCCACCTTCAGCCCCTGTGGTGGGCGGTTGGGTACCAGGCGGATGGCTCTGAGCTGGGCCTCACCCGCCGGGCCGCCTGAGGTTGAAGGGGTCTGCTTCCCTGGGGACCGCTCCCAGGACACCGAGGGACCCTGGGCCCCGTCCCCAGCTCCAGCCTTGTCTGCTGGGCCTCTGGTGCCGGAAGGGCTGGGAAGACCCAGCGTCCGGGTCATCTTCCATGTCACGACGGCCCCTCCCTGCGCCCCCTCCGCGGTCCGCCCTCCTGGGCTGGGCCATCAGGAGAATGTGGCTCCACCCCAGCAAGCTGCCCCCCAGCCCACCTCGAAGTGAACCCCAGAGGGGTAACGTCAGGCACCTGCGGCCAGGGCTTGCCATTGATCCCGTGCGACCCTCCCCGGTGGTGCCGGCCAGTCCTACAGCCACGTGGTCGCCCTCGCCCCTTCCAATGGTGGCAGGTGTGAGCCAGCTTGGGGGACCATGCGTGCCGGGTGGTGCTTTGTGCAAGCGAACCGTGTCGGCGGCCAGCTCTGGGGAGTGTCCTTGTCTGTGACACCAGGTCTCAGAAGGCCTCGGCCACGTGTGATTACGGATACCCCGTTCTCAGCGTGGGCTCCGGCACATGATGAGATTAGATAAACGTTCACTTACTATTATGATTTTTCTCGTCATCACGCATCGACCTCTGACCAGGAGCCAGAGAGGACCCGGGAAAGGAGGAGCCGTGGGGCCGCCTGATTCAGCGCGGGGGGCTGTGCTCCACGGACGGGAGAAAAGCCTCTTTAGTCATCGATAGAGACAAGCTGCGTCGTGTGCACTTGGGGTGATTGCGCAGAGAGGCCAAGAATTTTCTGCAGATACAGCAGCGAGGCCCTGACACGGGAGGCAGCACCCCGCTCACAGCGGCTTAGGCGAGATTAGTGTGGAGACGGCGCATCAGCGGGGCCTGCACAGAGCAGATAAGGAATCTGGACCAGGCCAGAGCACCGAGGACCCCCCGGACGCCCGCGAGGGGCCCCGAGAACCCGCCGCACGCAGCCTTGCCTCTGCATTTACACTTGTCGGTGCCCCGAGCCGGCGCCGATGTGCCGAGAGCGCGTGTCTGTCGTCTCACGGGGCCTGGGCTTTTCGCTGAGAGCTCGCGGAGTCTGAGCCTCGATTGACTTCTGCACACGAGTTCTCGGTGCCCAGGGGCGGCAGCCCAGGGTGGGTGTCCCTCCGAGGCGCCCTGGACGCCCCCCGCTCCTCTGCCTCCCACCGCGGAGGGCCGCGCCGCCCTCTGCCTTCCCTTGCCCCCGCGGGTGGTGGGCCGCTCCTTCCTCTGGGGCCCCCAGCTCCCACCTCCTCCGCTCCCTTTTCCCTCTCTCCGCTGCTCCTTGGGTGCGTGAAGAATGTCCGCGTGTGGCCGAGAAGCGGAAGATCCAGTGGCATTCGTGTGACGAGGACATCAAGTTGGGAGCGATTGGATGCTAAAACCGCATAGATACTTCGGTGCGCGCGGAAACAGAAGCCCTGTGCATGTCACAGCCGCGCCGCAGCCCCGCACCGGAGCGAGCAGGCCCTGGAGAGAACGTGTGTGCGGTGTTCTCAACACTCAAAAGCATTCGGTAAGATTCAGTACGCATCTCCCCAGATGTGTTAAGTGGGAATGGAAGCAAGTGTCCTTGGGTCGATAAATCTCAGTGAAACTGACAAAAAGAAAAAAATCTCCCAAGCTATAGCAGATCTCGTTGTCAATAGTAAAACATTAAAACATTTTTCCTGTAGGGGCGCCCGGAGGGCTCGGCCGGTCAAACATCCGACTTCAGCTCAGGTCAGGATCTCACGGTTCGTGGGTTCGAGCCCCGCGTCGGGCTCTGTGCTGCCGGCTCGGAGCCTGGAGCAGCTTCGGATCCTGGGTCTCCCTCTCTCTGCCCCTCCCCCACCTGCACCCTGTCTCCCTCTGTCTCTTACAAATAAATAAACATTAAAGATTTTTCTTATAGAATCAAGACTAAGTCTGGAATGGAGGCCATCATTATTCTTAGTCAACATTGAATCAGCATAAAGGATAAGACAATGTAAAAGGTATAAGTGATAAAAAGAGAAAAACCAAAACTGTCATTTCGATGCCATTTTAGATACATATCACCCCCCCAATACTCAGAACAGTTTTTGACTCCATGACATCTGTAAATGTTTAGTAATATTTATCAATATTAAAAACCAAATTGGATCTGTATACCAGTGACATTTAGAAAATTCAATTTAAAGAAGAGATTGTTGGATTCCACTTCTGGTCAAAACGGAGAAACAGAGGCCAGGTTTGCCTCCAGCCCCCAGAGTTCAAACCCGGAGCAAATGTCCTGGGGTGCTCAGAATGTGCTTGTCCCCTACAGGGAGCTCTGTGACCCCGTCACTGGTAGACTTGACTCATGTGACACTGTCCAGTGTCACATTTCTCTATGTTTTATGTTAAGCTCTTTACAATTTTTTAAAATGTTTCATTTATTTTTGAGAGAAAGAGAGAGAGGGAGACAGAGCATGAGCAGGGGAGGGGCAGAGAGAGAGGGAGACTCAGAATCCGAAGCAGCTCCAGGCTCTGAGCTGTCAGCACAGACCCGACGCGGGGCTCGAACCCACCAACCGTGAGATCCTGACCTGAGCAGAAGTTAGACGCTCAACCAACTGAGCCCCCAGGCGCCCCTTAAGCTCTTTACTGTGGTTCACTTTTCTCCTGCATGGCGTGCCTCCTTGGGGAATTCTTTGGGAAGACGTTCACAGTTTTGGGACGCTGCTCACCCAGATGAGCTTGCTTGTCCTGACGTTCGGCCCGTGAATGAACAACCCTGTAAGTGCCAGTCCTTCCGCCTTAGAGCCCGAGGAACATTGCTTTCTTGCTGTTTTGCATTTAGTGTCGCAGTTGAAAAGCCAAATACCAGCCTCGATACCTTTCCTTTATGGACAACACGTTTCCTAACTTTCCCCTCTTGTGTCCTGGGAAGCCAGCAACTCAATCAGGGTGTGCGCGGCGAGGCCCTCTGGCGAAGGCCGCCTCCGTTCCGAGCCCCGCCGGGCGCCTCCGGGGCTGGGGTGGTGGTGGGGTGGCAGGCAGCCTGCTCACACCTGCCTCGAGAAAGACGAGTCTTTGGGGTCTGCTGGGCGCGCGACAGGGACGCGGTTTCTCGTCCACCCGGCGGACGCCCAGCACCGTGTGCGTCCCTCCTCCCCGTCCCCGTTCTGCGGGTCGTCCGGCCGCTGCGCAGGCAGGGGTCCCCAGCACAGGAGGAGCCAGAGTCCACTTGGCCACGGTGGCCGCGCTGGGAGGGGGAGGGACTGCTGATCTCAGCTGCAGGCGGGAAATCACCTCCATTGCTCACGTTGCTTTGCACTGATACTACTTTTGAGGAAAATGTCAGAAAAAAACAATTTACCCAATGGACATCGTCCCCTGGACGAGGCGGCTTGTTGGCTAAGATACCAGGGCAAACCGGCCAGGTCCCCCTCCCCGAGCTCACTCAATCCCCGGCCCCTGGGGGCCCGCGGGTCTGCGGCAGCCGGGACCTGGGGCCTGGCGTGGAGACTGCGAGCTCCTCCTCCGTGAGGCGTCCGCTGTGTCCCGGAGGCCACGGGCCGCAGACACCAGGTCCAAGGAGGCCCTCGCATCACCGTGCACACACCTGCGGTCAAAGCGCGCCTAGCAAACCGTCTCTCTGATTCCTCCTCTTGGGGCAGAGCTTTCCGCCCTTGTATGGAATCCGAGACGGGCAGGAGTGAGCTGATGCACACAGATCGCCACGTCAGCCTCTTCCCTCCGAGGAAGCCCTGATCCCATCACACTCACAAAATTTAAAGACCAAATGATGCCCCAGTTACGTATTTGGATTGGCTTTTTAAATTTTTATTTTATTTTTTTAAACATTAATTTTTTAATGTTTATTTATTTTTGAGAGACAGAGAGAGACACACACACACAGAGTGTGAATGCGGGAGGGGCAGAGAGAGAAGACACGGAATCCGAAGCAGGCTCTGGGCTCCGAGCTGTCAGCACAGAGCCGGATGCAGGGATAGAACCCGAGCCTCCCAGGCACCCCTGGATTGGCTTTTTAAAAATATGTATTTTTAATGTTTATGTTTTTATTTTGAGAGAGAGGGAGAGAGGGAATCCCAAGCAGGCTCTGTGCTGTCAGCACGGAGCCCGACTCAGGGGCTCGAACCTACGAACCATGAGACCATGACCTGAGTCAAAATCAAGTCAGGTGCTCAACCGACTGAGCTCCCCAGGTACCCCTGACTTGGCTTCTTTGGGGGGATGGCTCCCTGGGGAGAGAATGTGTTCAAGCCTGCTTAAGGTACACAGATGCACTCCCACGTAGAGGTAATCCCACGGGTCCCTCCTGGGCCTGCACCTCGCGTCCCGCTGACACAGGATGGCACTGAAACCAAACAACGCCCCTAATGGCAGACTGCCGACTGCACGCGTGCGTAAGTGCCTTGGGTTTACCATTCCCCGTCACCACTCCGTTCTTGGGGTTCAGGTGACTCTGCTTGGAGCCATTCTGGGATTCTGAATTCGGTGAAAAGAAACCTAATTTTCAAGTAAAGAAATAAGGAGATATTCCTTTCATATTTTCCTAACCTCCCACCTGAAAGAGCCCCAAACCTTCCCCTTGAAAATCCCAGACTTCAAAAGTGATTTAAAACCTTTAATAAGTTAGCCAGCTCCCTCTGTCTTCTTACCTGCCGTCAAAATAAAACAACATAGGTAATCAGGAGAACACAGGAAGGTCGGGGAAATGGCTGTGTTTGTTCCTTGGATTCTGCCAAGGGGCCTTTCCCTGTGTTCCCACATTTATGAGAAAGAAACGGCACCGTCTCTGGGATGGAGGTTTGAACACGTCTTTTGGAAGGTCCTAAAATATAGAGGCTCATGTACGGTCTCAGAAGATTCTAGTAAGGACATGACAAAGCGCCTCCTGATTTTCGGTCGATCTCAGGTGTCTGCCGGGCGCCCGCCTGAACCGCGTGATTTCTTCAGAGAGGGTGCCTCTGCTGTGCAGATGAGCGATCACTGGTCTGTTCCAAGGAGCGAGCCGGGGACGGGGTGTGGGGGTTGGAGAGGTGGGGGGGTCTTGGAACAGCTGCACACTTCCTCAGGGTTGACGAGCAGCCGGTCACAGGCCGGTGGAGCTGGAACCGCACTCTGGTCCAGGGGGTTCAGGGTCACTAAGCCTGGAGAGCTTACCACAGAAGTCCTGCTTTGGACGGTTTTTTATTTCCTCTGCACAGAACAAAGGAAACAGAGCTAGTTTTCCAGGCGGCCTTCCTTCCTCTGGGCCTCCGGGGGCAGGCAGGACTGTCCCGGGGGGTGGGCAGGGGACAGGTGGCTGTGAGATGTCTACGTGTCCCGGAGAGCCGTCCGAGGTGGGCCGCCTACCAGTCCAGGGGGCCTGGGACACCGGCCCGCGCCTTCAGACGCCTGAAACTCGTAGGGCCGTGGGGTCATCCGCGGCAACTTTTCCAGCGCTGGCGACGGAGGGCGGAGGCTCATCGACCTGCCTGTCGTGGGTCTGTCCCCAGACCTGCCTTTGTGCGGCACGCACTACACTGACCTGTCCACGTGCAGAAGCACGGATGTGGGCCAGCCGTGGTCCCTGGGGCCACGAAGAAGCTGGGGTCTGCATCCTGGCTGAGGTCACGCCGTGCTGGGCAAAGGGGCCGAGTCTGAATGGTCGGTGGCCATCGGCTGGGGGCAGGGTTACCGCTGCTCCCCGCACCACCGTCTGCGGCGGACGGAGCTCCCGCGGGCTGTGCTGGCGGCCGGGCAGCCGTCACTCCGCGGGTCCGCCGGAGCCCCGCCCGCACGTGCCCCTGGTCACCTGTCGGCTTGCAGGGACCAGCGAAGAAATCCGTCACTTCTTCAGAGCAGGCCTTCAGCATCCACTCGTGTGCTGTGGAGCTCAGCACCGCACACGCACGCCCAGGGCACACCCGGCACCTCCAGACCAGCACCTACCACACCCAGGTTTCCCTTTCTAGTTGATTTCATTTAAACTTTTTTTTTTCATTATTTTCAAAGTGTATTTTTTTCCAGAATTCGGCTTGCGGCCACCAACTCGATTTCGGGCTGCTGGTAAGGTCAGAACAGCCACGTCGCAGTGTCTGTAGCTGGGAGGGGCGTCCAGGCCAGCCCTCGGCTCGTGTGGGCGTCACAGGAGTGGGGGGCAAAGTCAGGCCCGGGCCCTGGGCCCCGCCAGCCCTTCACACACGGCAAGGTGCCCGCAGCTCAGGCCCTTCTCAGAAGCAGCCCGTCAGGACCCCCCTCCCCGCCACCCGGTGAGCTGCTGCTGTCCCGCTCACGTGGCACCCGCCCCGGCCCACGGATGCGCCCGCGTTGCCGTGTTAAATTGCCTGTGCTCTCTGAGGTTTCGGGGGCTTCCGGATCCCGACATTTGGTTTCCCTCCTCCTTCCGACAGCAAGGCAGCTCCTTGGAACAGGAACAAAGGCTGTCACCTTTTCTGGAAATTTTCTCCGTACCCGTTAGCTATCACACACTCCGCGCTTGCTGGGTTGTTGTGTGCAGAGGTATATAATTTGGGTCTATACTGTGTTTTTGCAATATCTCGACATTAACATGCAGAAACCCAGAGCCTGAAGCCACATGTCAACGCACGGGGGAAAACGCTCTTGATTTCGAGTAGATGGTCCCCATTACGGCGCAAAGTGCAGCTTCTGTTAACGCTGTGAGGCTGTCAGAGGACAAACCTTTTATCGCTCGCGGAGCTCGGGGTTGAAGCAGGAAGTCAGACGCCTGGAGACATAATGGAGCCTCCGAAGACACTCGGAAGCGGCACTGGCCGCGGTTGCACGGTGCCCTTAACACGCTCAGGTTCAAGAGGTTACGTGTCGTCGCGCCTCCTGGAAAAGACACATTCGACGTTACCAATTTGTCTCCAGCTCAGTTTATAAACTTTCCAAAAACCTGGTTTCTTCCGGCCTTGATAGGAGATTGCCAAACACAGAGGCGGGAGGTGTATTTCTCACGGGTGGTCGGGAGCGTGTGTCACTGCACGGACAGTGTGCTGACGCGCAGGGCCCGCGGTGGAGGGGGGGGCCCGGGGCTCTCAGGTTGTGGCAACGCCAGGGGCGGGACCTTTGGGGGCCGGTGAGGGAGCGGGGTGAGGTTGGGAAGGAGTAATAATAACAGCTACTCCATTTGTGGCTCTCGTCCCCTGACATTCTCCGAGCTGAGCGGGGGGCACCCCTCTCCCTTCATACTGACGAGGAAGGTGGGGCCAGCCCCCCGCTGGGCCAGCTGGGGTGCCGGGGCGTGGCGTGGCCGGGCTGTGGCAGCGGGCGAGAGCCCGCAGCTCCCCTACGCCCTGGGCTGCCACGGGGGTCTCCCCGAGGCTGGGGGAGCCCTGTATCCTGGGCGGTACACTTGGGGGCTGTGTCTGTACGAGTGTGTACGCGTATGTGTGTGCAGTGCATGCATGTGTGTGTGTGAATACGTGCATGCATTTCTGTACTGTGTGCACGTCTATGTGCATGTGTGTGTGCAGTGTGTGTGTACCTGTGTCACATATCATGTGCACATGGTGTGACTCGCATACTGTGTGCTCGTGTGTGTGACTCATATGCCATGTGCATCTGTGTGCGCACATGTGTGAATCACATATCATGTGCACATATGTGTGCACACGTGACTCATACCGTGTGCACCTGTGTGTGTGAATCACATATCATGTGCAAATGTGTGTGCGCACATGTGACTCACATACCATGTGCACCTGCGTGTGTGAAGTGCACATCGTGTGCACCTGAGTGTGTGTGTACGTGTGTGACTCGCATACCGTGTGCACCTGCGTGTGCGTGTGTGTGTGAATTGCACAGTGTGTGCACGTGTGCGTGTGCAGCTGCCTGTGCACATAACCACTAGGCAATTCTGTGTCTGTAGGGACACCACTTAGGAGTCCCAGGCTGAGTGTCTGAGGAATGACAGGAAGGCGAGCTGTGCCCGTGCGGCACCCCTCTGCCCTCCCCTCCACCCTCTCCCCTCTGCCCTCCGGTCCCCTGAGCACAGGGCACAGGCCCTGTGGCTACAACACTTGTGGCTGCAGACTGGGATGTCACATTTTACACATGTGCAGGGCTCGTGTGTGTCTCTCACACGCAGCACCGAGCCCCTCGAGGCCCCGAGAGCAGACCCGGGAGCCGGCAGTGACCCAGAGCTGGCACTGCATAGGGGCTCAGTGAGTGCTGGCGGAGTGGGTGAAGGGAGGGGTAGCCGGCCGGGCCGCTGGCGGTGTCATCACACACGTGCAGTCTGGCTCCTTATTCCTTAAGCCCGCAAGTCACGTCCTGTGCACAGCAGCAGCGCCATTTTACAGATAAAGAAACCAAGGCTCACGGAGACACCCCCTGATGGTGATGGGCCTGGACGTCCACAGTGTGGGGGTGTGGGGACCGCTGGTCCCCGGACACGCCTCCGAGCTGGAACCCCACTCTGGGGGACACTCCGGGGACAGGGACCTACGCAACAAAAAGCAGTATTTCTCGAGATGCACCCTGGCCGCCCCTGCCAGGCGGCCGAGGGCAACGGCCCAGCGGCGGTGCGCGGCCGGCTGGGAGATTCCAGGCTGGGGGACGGGCGGCCAATCGAGGGCTGCGATTGGTCGAGCGGCCTAAGTGCTTTATAATTGTGCTTCAGGGGACTGTGCTTTAATGCCAGCCAAGGTTCCCTATTTTAAGCTGTGCCACACAATGTAGAAGGACGGCTCGCGTCCTCGCCAACCTTGCGTTATGCAAATTGTTGAGATTGTTACCCTGGGAGCTTGTCTTGGTGGCTGGCGGTTTTAAATTCCATTTCTAAAAAAAAAAAGAAGAAGAAAAAGAACAGGAAGAAAGAAAAGAACACCCCCTCCTCAGGCCTCCTCCTCCTCCAGCAGACTGGCAGCCTCGGCGTGGTAGGGGGACCGACCCCTGACGGAGGCACGGAGGCACACGGGCCCGGAGGGGCTCACTCAGGACCGCGGCGCAGCGGCTGGAGGGGCTGCTGACTCCCGCCCGTCACCGCCCCGGCTGCTTTTCTCCCGAGAAATCAGCGTCTGGGGCTGCAGCCACGCCCTGGTGCCCATTCTGGCCTTTCTCTCGGGAGGGAGATTTGCAGCCAAGCAATTAAAGAACTTGGAGCATCCAGCCTGCAAAGGAGGAGGGACTCCTTTCACCCAGCTCGCGCTCCTCCAGGGCCCCCCGGGGGGCTGATCTGCGCCCCTGCGGCCACCCCCTGCTGGCAGGGCCATGCTGGCATCCAGGCTCCGGCCCCCACTGTTCCCGGGGGCCACCTCCCTCCACGCTGTTCTTGAAGTTCTCAAGAGACAGATTCACCTAGAGGTAGGACAGGCACATGGCCCTGGACCTTCGTCCCCTGTGCCACTCTGCCTGGCCCCGCCTGGCCTGCGACCCAAGGGGCCCACCGAGGCCTGAACCTGAGGCCTGTGCAGGACCTGGGCGCCTGGCTCTTCCTGATGGGCCTGAGCAGCCAGAGTGCAAGCCCGCACCGCCGGGAAGGTTTGCTGGAGAAGAAACGGAGAAAGAGAAGCACGCAGGGGTGCACCCCGGCTCCCCGGAGACCCCAGGCCCCCAAGCTGGCGCCTGAGTGCATGTCTCTTAGGTCAGAGACCGCAGGGTGGGCCGCTGTCCCTGGAGGCCCAAGCTGCCCCGCCTCTCCGCGGCGGCCCTGCCACCTTCACTGATGGGACCCAGCCCCCGGCCACCTGTGCCCCAGCCCCCGGCCACCTGTGCCCCAGCCCCCCGGCCCCCTGTGTCCCAGCCCCCCGGCCCCCTGTGCCCCAGCCCCCTGGCCCCCTGTGCCCCAGCCCCCCGTCCACCTCTGCCCCAGCCCCCGTCCACCTCTGCCCCAGCCCCGGCCACCTGCTCCAACCCCCGGCCACCTGTACCACCCCCGGCCACCTGCTGACCCGGCCACCTGTGCCCCAGACCCCCGGCCCTGTGCCCCAGACCCCCGGCCACCTGTGCCCCCAGCCCGGCCTGGCATGCGCAGCCCCCCGTCCACCTCTGCCCCAGCCCCCCCGTCCACCTCTGCCCCAGCCCCCGTCCACCTCTGCCCCAGCCCCACGGCCACCTATGCCCCAGCCCCCGGCCACCTGTGCCCCAGCCCACACGGCCCCTGTGCCGCAGCCCCCGGCCCCCTGTGCCCCAGCCCCCCGTCCACCTCTGCCCCAGCCCCCGTCCACCTCTGCCCCAGCCCCGTCCACCTCTGCCCCCGGCCGGCTCTGCCCCAGCCCCCCGTCCACCTCTGCCCCAGCCCCAGCACCCTGTTGCCCAAGCCCCGGCACCTGTGCCCCTGCCCGGCCACTGTGCTTCAGCCACGGCCACCTGTGCCCCAGCCCACGGCCACCTGTGCCCCAGCCCCACGGCCACCTGTGCCCCAGCCCCAACTTTGGTGCCTTGGAGCTTGGCTAGTGCCAGGATCTCTTTTCCTCAGTATGGACGGAAAGCAAGTGCAGAAGGAATCCACTGACACCTGCCGAGGTGGCTCTGGGGGTGGAGGTGTTCAAAGTGTGCAGAGGACCCGAGTCCTGGCCCGGGCCTGCCCCTGGGGACCAGTGTTAGAAAACCCCAGTCATGGCCTACGTCGGGAGCATCTGGACACGGCCTTCAGTCTGACCGCCCGCTGTTCAGTCTGTTCAGACCGCTGTACGGTCTTCAGTCTGACCGTACCGTGGGGTACGGGAGAAGGGGGAGCGCGAGCCCTCGTTCTGCGTGAACCTGAGTCCAACGGAGGATAACTGTTCCATCAAAGGAGCGCAAGGCCCGGGGGTGAGCACGGCTGCTGCCCGCTGGGTTGGGCGAGGCTGTCAGGTGGCGGCGGGCCCCGGGCTGCGCGCTGCTGGATGGGGCGGCCGTGGGTAACGGGGACGCTGGGCATCACAGGCGCGGGGCAAAGCCTGAGCAGAGGTGGGCGTGAGGCGGGGCAGATACACGGAGGAGGCTGCAGTGGGCGAGAGCAGAACAGGACTGGGGAGGGGGTGCAGGGGCCAGTCTTGGGGGAGCAGGGGCCAGTCTGGGGGGCTCAGGGGCCTGCCTGGAGGGGCAAGAGGGGCCAGTCTGGGGAGGGAGCAGGGGCCTGGGCAGCCGGGCTGGATTACTGCCCCTCCGCACCCCTGCCCAGGCCGCTGTCCTCTGCCCAGGCCGCTCTCCTCTGCCCAGCACAGCCGGAGGGCTGCAGCCTTGGCTACGGGAACTCACGTCGGGTTTTCTTGCGGTTCTGGTAGAACATGGTGCAGACCTGGCTGGAGAGCTTTGTGAACTGCCTTCCGTCTTCTAGAGGCCTGTTCCATGGATTAGAGCCGCGAGGACAAGGAGGGACGACGTCCCCTTTCCACAGCGCGAGTGCCAGTCTTCCTGTCCCTCTGTCGGGTCTGTGCGAGGCCCACGGGTGCCACGGTCCTCAGACAGCAGGAGGTATGAGGGATGGACGACACCACGTCCCACGTGGGTGGGCCCTAGCTCGAGGTCCCAGCAGCTCCTCCTGGTCCCCAGGGTGTGCGGACCCCGGGACACACTTCCGGAAGGGTCTCTGCGGGGTGGGTGGCTGTGCTGGTCCTGACGTGGCCCCCGACAAAGGTCTGCGTCGCTGGCTGTGGTGGCTTCACCGGGCCGGCGGGGCCTGGCAGGGGACAGCACCCGGTCCGGCCCCTGGGAAGAGCTCGGCGGGAAGTCCCGTGGTGGCCGCGTGGAGGGCGAGCAGGGTCACAGGACTTGTGTGGAGCCTCACCGGTTTCCAGCGCCGCCCAGCCCGGGTCCCAGCGCTTGCTCAGCACCGGCCGCGGGAGAGGCGCGAGTCTGCCCGTCTATGCAAGCAGGCCGGGCTGCAGCTGTGAGCTCCAGAGGCGGGGGTGCCTCGCGGCACCCCGGGTGCGACCAGGTGGCAGGCGCGTTGCAGGGGAGGGCGCCTGCCGTGGCCCGGCAGCCTGCCCCGTCCAGGGGGTGGTTGAGCCCATCGTGGCTGTGCCGGGGCTGGTCCTGGCAGGAGCTGCCCCGGGCTGGGGGCGGCCGGGCCCAGGGTGCTGTCCTCAAGGGAGGGAGGAGCAGGGCAGGGAGCTGTCCTGGGCTGGAGGCGAGCCAGGCAGGGGTGCTGTCCTGGGCTGGAGGGCAGCCAGGCAGAGAGCTGTCCTCAAGGGAGGAGGGCAGGGCAGGGGTGCTGTCCTCAAGGGAGGGCAAGCAAGGGGCAGGAGGTGCTGTCCTCAAAGGGAGGAGGACAGGGCAGGGAGGTGCTGTCCCGGGCTGGAGAAGCGGCCGCGCAGGGTGCTGTCCTCCAAGGGAGGAGGGCAGGGCAGGGTGCTGTCCTCCAAGGGAGGAGGGAGCAGGGCAGGAGCTGCCCTGAAGGGAGCGGCCGGGCAGGGTGCTATCCTCAAGGGAGGGGAGAGGCAGGGCAGGAGCTGCCCTGAAGGGAGCGGCAGGGCAGGGGTGCTGTCCTCAAGGAGGCGGCCGGGCAGGGGTGCTGTCCTCAAGGGAGGAGGGGCAGTGCAGGGTGCTGTCCTCAAGGGAGGGAGGGCAGGGCAGAGGGCTGCCCTGAAGGGAGGCAGCAGGGCAGGGGTGCTGTCCTCAAGGGAGGGAGGGCAGGGCAGGAGCTGTCCTCAAGGGAGGGAGGGCAGGGCAGGGGTGCTGTCCTCAAGGGAGGGAGGGCAGGGCAGGGGTGCTGTCCTCCAAGGGAGGAGAGCAGGGCAGGAGCTG
The DNA here is from genome assembly GCA_017311185.1 of Proteles cristata cristata. Classification (NCBI taxonomy): domain Eukaryota; kingdom Metazoa; phylum Chordata; class Mammalia; order Carnivora; family Hyaenidae; genus Proteles; species Proteles cristata. The sequence continues at coordinate 24,537 of JAESUZ010004441.1, read as the reverse complement.
CCCTGAAGTGTGAGCGGCAGGGCAGGTGCTGTCCTCAAAGGGAGGAGGGCAGGGAAGGGTGCTGTCCTCAAGGGAGGAGAGCAGGGCAGGGGGCTGCCACAGAGGTGTGGGCAGCAGGGCAGGGGGTGCTGTCCTCAAGGGAGGGCAGGGCAGGGTGCTGTCCTCAAGGGAGGGAGGGCAGGGCAGGGGAGCTGCACTTGCCCTGAGAGGGCGACGGGCAGGGTGCTGTCCTCCAAGGGAGGGCGGCCGGGCAGGGTGCTGTCCTCCAAGGGAGGGAGGGCAGTGCAGAGTGCTGTCCTCCAAGGGAGGGAGGCAGAACTTGGGGAGCTGCCCTGAAGGAGGAAGCGGCAGGGCAGGGGTGCTGTCCTCAAGGGAGGGAGGGGCAGGGCAGGGGAGCTGTCCTCAGGGAGGGCAGGGGGCTGCCCTGAAGGGAGACGGCAGGGCAGGGGTGCTGTCCTCAAGGGAGGGAGGAGCAGGGCAAGGGTGCTGTCCTCAAGGGAGGGAGGGAGCAGGGCAGGGTGCTGTCCTCAAGGGGAGGAGGAGCAGGGCAGGGGTGCTGTCCTCAAGGGAGGAGGGCAGGGCAGGGGAGCTGTCCTCAGGGAGAAGCGGCAGGGCAGGGGTGCTGTCCTCAGGGAGGGAGGAGCAGGGCAGGGGTGCTGTCCTCAGGAGGAGCAGGGCAGGGTGCTGTCCTCAAGGGAGGGGGAGGGCAGTGCAGGGGTGCTGAGCTCAAGGGGAGGAGGGCAGGGCAGGGTGCTGTCCCGGGCTGGAGGGGTGGCCGGGGCAGGGGTGCTGTCCTCAAGGGAGGGAGGGCAGGGCAGGGGTGCTGTCCGGGCTGGAGGGCGGCAGGGCAGGGGTGCTGTCCTCAAGGGAGGGAGGGCAGGGCAGGGGTGCTGTCCTGGGCTGGAGGGCGGCCGGGCACCGCGCTCGGACTGCAGGGAAGTGGGCAGCAAACGCGGCTGTAATGACCGGTTCTGAGCCAGTCCCTTTTCCCCAACTATCACCACGCTCTGCTGGTTCTTTTGTTTTGTTTTGTTTTAAATGAGAAACCAACTTGCCTTAGCTCTGCCCTGGAGCGGCCTCGGGCCAATTTCCAGGGAAGCGGTGAAAACAGTCTTTAAGGAGGAGGCCGGTGGGCTTGCCTTTAGGAGCCGGGAGACAAATCAGCGTTTGGCCCCATCTGGGTGTCTCCTGGGCAGAGAAGGGGGTGCGCGTCCTGGTGGCGGGAGAGCACGGGGACGGGGTGCGCGGGGCTGGCTGTTCACCTGACCTTGGCACTTCTGTGCTCTGTGACTTTAGCCATAAAGTGTCACCTCCTTGGACTTCCTGGTGTCAACATCGTCAACATCAACATGCAGGAAATTGCCTCATTATTATGCTAACCTGCCACGTTGTTTGGATGTGGGACTTGATGGAGGTGCGAGATGAAGTGCCCGAAAGGCTGTTACAGTCAACAGCCTACATAATTTGTGCGGTTATTAGGGACAATTTGTGACTTTTTAAAAGTCGAGTGGGTCCAAATGTCAAACGGGGAAAATATTAGTTAAAACGTCCAGGAGTAATGAACGATTTAGAACGGGAACAAATCCACAGAGATTTAAACATTTCTGTTGTAATTCCCCACTTAGGGACGCACAGTGTACATCCTGAGCTTAGGCCTCGTCCCTCGTGCTGCCCTTGGGGACCCGGCCCCTCCTCCGCGGTGTGTCCGCTTTCCTCCGTGCCTCCGTCTGGACCTCCCGTCCCTTGGGGCAGAGCGGTGTTTGAAGGCCCGGGGTGCCGCCAGGTGAGAAGCTCTCGGGACCGAGGGCAAGTCTTCCCGGTGACGGAGGTCCCTGAGAACGGGTCATGGCCGACGTCCTCATGACTTTGGCAGAGACTTCAGTGCAGAACGACGGAAGGTGCAGGTGCCCGGCACCTCTCTAAACTCACAGGGTGGGGGCGCCTGGGGGGCTCAGTGGGTTAAGCAGCGTCCGACTTTGGCTCAGGTCATGATCTCACAGCTTGTGGGTTCGAGCCCCTTGTCGGGCTCTGTGCTGACAGCTCAGAGCCTGGAGCTGCTTCTGATTCTGTGTCTCCCTCTCTCTCTGACCTTGCCCTGCTCTCTCTCTCTCCCCGAAATAAATAAATAAAACATTAAAAAAATAAAAAAATAAACTCACAGGGTGGACAGGGGTCATCAACTCACCCACGTGAGCTGGGCCCTGAACAACTGCTCAAAGCTTGGAATCAGACTGGGAACTGGCACGGTCCCTTCCCATCAGCAGTGACTTCTGCCTGGGACTTGCTCTCTATCACAGCGACTGCTGAAAGCCGGCTGCGCCCACAGTCCGCCGTCAGGAGGGACGCGCACGGTCGCACCAAAGCTGCGAGGTACCCGGGCCGACGGTCACTCTGCAGGGCACGACAGAGGCCGGGCGCTGCTGTGTTCCCCTTGAAACGTGAACTCTCCACAGAGCCCCAGGGTCCCTGGCGCACACTGCGGGGGCCGCCAGCCCGGGTGATGCTGTGCGCCGGGTGTGGTTTCCAGGGGCTCTGATTTCCCCAGTTGCTGTCTGTCCGTCGTAAAGACAGAAACCGAGGGCAAGCTCAGAACGCATGATGGCTGCTGTTTAGGGCTCACATTCTGTGTGTGTTTGCTTTTTATTTTCCAGGGATTTATTTTTATTTAATTTTAGAAAGTAAGGTCTTCAATGGGTTAAAGAGCAAACTGGTACTTTCCCACGGACAGTGTGAGAGGCGCCGTCTGTCCTGGGCCATCAGTCTTAACGGCAAAGCCATGCACGAAACAGATGCTTTCCAGAATTTGAAATGAAAACCTACGTGACATGACTATTAAATCACAACTAGATGAAGCGATGGTAAAGCCTCAAGAGGTCCGTGAATGAGAAACTGCTAGTTGGTTTCGTCAGGGTCCTGGGATATTTACTGAACCATAATGTACCTTTGCGAGTGTGTTCGAAAGATTTTGCACCAAAAGATGAAGCTTCAGTTTTACTGCACAAAACACTTTGAGGTGGTGCTGGTGTGACGTCCGGTGTCTGGTCTGGAGTTTCCGGCACCTTCTTCCATCCTCATCAATGCTGCCGGCTGAGCACTGGGACCCTGTGACCACGTCTCAGTGCTAAACGTTTATCTCTGGGTCACCCTGTCCTTAACATCCCCCTGGTAATTATGTAATAAACCTTCTTTATTTGGAACACGGCAATAGACTCTTTTGAATGAGCTTCAAAGAGCATAAAAAAAAAAGAAAAAGAAAAAGGAAGTGGCACCTGGAGGCTCGGTCAGTTAAGCGTCTGACTTTGGCTCAGGTCACGATCTCGCGGTTCATGGGTTCGAGCCCCGTGTCGGGCTCTGTGCTGCCAGAGCCTCAAACCTGCTTCAGATCCTGTGTCTCCCTCTCTCTCTGTCCCTCCCCCACTCGCACTCTGTCTCTCTCTCTCTCAAAAATAAATAAACATTAAAAAAATTAAGAAAAAAAGAAAAGGCAAAACAACACCATCCAAGGTGTGGTAGTGCAATTATTTCTTCCTATACTTGCTAAGTGGGACATTATAGCTGTAGAAACTTATAAATTAGAAGCATTCACAGAATATAGAGTGAAAAGGAACTACACACAAGTGTAATTAATTTCTTCCTGGGGCCTGGGGCCTCACCGCGAATCCCGGCCCGCGTGGATGGGCAGGGCGCGGCGAGGCAGCGCTGGGCCGTCGCGCGGTTCTTAGGGGCGAATGTGCCCGGATTGTTCCCAGAGCTGTTTTCTGGAAGTTAAGTGTGTGCTGGCGGGAGGGGCCAACCAGGAGAGGCGGAGCCGGAGCCTGGGGTGGGGGGCCTCACTCTCGGAAGGGGGTGCTGCCACCCCAGGGTCCTGCTGGCGGGTCGATAGAGAAGCCGACATCCGAAGGGGAAAAGCTGTGTTCTCCTGTGCGCTCTTTTCTCCCTTAACTATTCTTTTTGTTGGTTTGTGCCCTTGATGTTAAAAACAGGGTGGATAATATTTGCAATTCCTGAGAGCAGCCCCTGTCTTCTCTCCACAGAGAGAGTTTCAACTTCTGAATTTTGAGTCTTGGTTCGGAAAAGCTCTCCGCGATGCAGGAGAGCAAACGGGACAGGCCCCCCAGCGGAGGGGCCACGCCGTGTGCAGGGCTCCACGCCGTCCAGCCACGTCCCAGAGACCTGACCCACTGGAAAGGATTCCAAGTATATGTCCAACGAAATTAAATCCAGTGCCACGGTACACTGACTTCACTTAAATTCTGGTTTTGTAAGTGCTGTTTGATATTTAGAAAGCTTTTCATCGCCGTCTTATAAACCTTTGAAAATCGGGGCACGGAATCTGGCCATCAATAGACGGAATTAAGTGTCAAAGATCAAGTTCATTTCAGAACAGATTAAGACAGATTCTGAAGTTGGCACAATGAATTTCTTGCACACGAGAGAAAGTGAACTGTCTCTTTTTCTTTCTGTGAGATTCGAGATCCTGATTGTGTGTCTTTAAAATGAAAATAAAAGGGTTTTACTAGGGATGTTTATTTTTAGAGTTATTGACAAAGAGGATTCAATGTCACAGCGTCCATATTTCAGGTCTAAAGTGAATATATTTTTTTAGGTCCGAAGGTGAGTAAAAAGGCCATCAGGTATAACTTTTCACATGTTAAGCAGCAGGAGAGTATTCATTCTCTAGCCCAACGTGGGATTTTTGTCAAAGAAGGACATTATCACTTATTTACACACCAAGGAGGCGCTAGAATGCTTAGAACAGGAATGTACGCATGGTGCTTTGTCATCCGAAAGGAGGCGCTTCCTGGGCTCTGGCTCCCTCGCGGGAGGACGTCCGCGGAGCACTCTGTGCCGGGCACTCCGCTGGCACGTGCACCGCGTGTCGGCCGGCAGCCCCCAGCGCCTGCGTGCAGCGGGTGCGGTGTCCAGGCGCCACAGGCCACTCTGCGGGGGCCGTTTGCACGCAGACCTGCGCAGCGTCTCTGTTCACTTTTGCGAGTTCTCTTGTCAAAGGGACTCGTTGGGCTACGGTATGAAGGTGGACGGTCTGGGGTTACAGTTCAGAAAGGGTGTGGGGCGGCTCTTCCAGGAGTGGGAAGATCTTTAGGGAGAAGGTGTAATAGAAGGGAACTAGTCCAAGGGGCACCTCCCCCCTCACTTCACCAGGGAAGAAATTCAGGCTCAGTAGACCAGGAGGTGCCTCCTGCCTCAAGCCGCGCTGCGCCGCGCAGTCTGGTGTGAGTTCCTCCTCGGTGGTTACGACAGTTGTACTTAGAACGTACCTTCCTCCTTGTTATGATTCTGTGATGTCGCCAGGTTTCCGCCCAGAAAAGCTGTGACTAAATTGGCGTGGAATCTTGCAACTATGATGTCTTAGATCCCATGACTGTGAGTATGAGGAGCCCTTCTGTTTTATTCCCCAGAGTGTTTCCAGTCTCTAGCCAATTCACTCATGAAAAAGCATACAAATATTGGAAAAGAATGTTAGCAAATCTAAGCCAGCCGCGCATGTTAAAATGATAACCTGCTTGGCCAAGTTGGGGTTAACTCAGTGTTCTATCACCCTAGGAAAATATGCGGATATAATTCATCCTATTTACAGAGTAAAGGATATTGGCACACAATTATCTCGATAGAGCCGGAAACGTATGTGATCACCATCATCTCAGTAGCACTAAATATTTTACAAAACCAGGAAGAGAAGATATCTTCCTCAACCCAATTCAGGGTCTGTAAAAAGTCTCTAGTAACTATCGTTCTTAACAGTAAAAAATGTGAAAGTGTTATCTTTAAAATCATTTATAAATAAGGATGCCAGCCATCAACAATTCTATGCAGTGCTGTACCTAAAGTCTTACCCCTACAGTAGGTCAAGAAAAGAAAGAAAAGATTTAAGGGCTGATAAGTAAAATTATATTTAAAAAGCTGCTATCAGAATTTGTAGGCAAACTGATTATCTGCATAAAAAACTCCAACAGTTAAAGCCCGCAGAAATATTTATATTTAACAAGAGAGCTAAGGCAAGTTTGAATAATCAAAATCAAGATCATAGGACAAAAGACAATGGCATTTGTATTCCCCACCAGCAAACTATGGGTAGAAAATACAGTTTTCAAAAAGGGACTGATTAAATAGCAACTATAACAACAAAATAATGCATTTGGTCACTGGAATATTCACCAGATATTTCTAATTCTTTTCCCAGATGCATAGGGTTGTCCCTAAATTCCGGCTGAATTTACGTGTGGCCACGCGAGCAGAAGGGACAAGAGTCAGGACCCAGCGTGCGATTCTCGACCATCCGCTACGGTGTCGCCAGTGCTCGGCTGGGCAGGTACCCCACCCGCCTGGGTCCAGCGGGAATGCGATCACCAGCCAAGCTCTGTGGCGAAGCAACAGAAATGCGAACTAGACATCTTACGTGGTCCCCAGCTGCAAAGACCCTGTTTCCAAATACGGTCACGTTCACAAGTTCTGAGGATAAGAACTTCGACATATCATTTTGAGGGACGCCATTCACCCCACAGCAGTCGTACTCCTGCATTTGGCAACATATTACGGGAGAGAGATGAGCTTAGAGGAGAATTGGCTTCTGTGAGCAGGAATCAAGGGGGGATGGAAAATCCACACATTCATACACTTGTAGGCTGAGTAAAAAATTAACTTGGGAAGCTCTGAGCCACGCCTATTGTTTGGATTTCAGTCCTTCAGCCAAGGTCATACCAGAGGTATGGTCACTGTACCCACTGTGAAAGCTTCTTCTTTTTTTTTTTTTTACAAATAGTTTATTGTCAAATTAGTTTCCACATAACACTTAGTGCTCATCCCCACGAGTGTCCCCCCAACCCCCCACATCCATCAGTCCTCAGTTTTTGTCAGCATTCAAGAGTCTCTCATGGTTTGCCTCTCTCCCTTTCCCCCACCATTTCCCCCCTTCTCCCCCTTGTTCCTCTGTCAAGTTCCTCCTAATCCTCCTATACGTGCAAACATATGATATTTGTCCTTCTCTGCCTGACTTATTTCGCTCAGCATAACACCCTCAAGGTCCATCCATGTTGCTACACATGGCCAGATTTCACTCTTTCTCATTGCCATGTAGTATTCCATGGTATAGATAAACCACATCTTCTTGATCCATTCATTGTTGATGGACACTTAGGCTCTTTCCATGATTTGGCTATTGTGGAGAGCGCTGCTATGAACATTGGGGTACATATGCCCCTATGCATCAACACTCCTGTGTCCCTTGGGTAAATTCCTAGCAGTGCTATTGCTGGGTCCTAGGGGAGTTCTAGTGTTAGTTTCCTGAGGACCCTCCACACTGTTTTCCAGAGGGGCTGTACCCGTTTACATTCCCACCAACAGTGTAGGAGGGTGCCCGTTTCTCCACATCCTCGCCAGCATCTAGAGTTCTCTGATTTGCTCTTTTTAGCCACTCTGACCGGCGTGAGGTGGTATCTCAGTGTGGTTTTGATTTGTATTTCCCTGATGAGGAGGGATGCTGAGCATCGCTTCATGTGTCTGTTGGCCACCTGGATGTCCTCTTTGGAGAAGTGTCTGTTCATATCTTCTGCCCATTTCTTCACTGGGTTGTTTGTTTTTCGGGTGTGTAGTTTGGTGAGTTCCTTGTAGATTCTGGATATCAACCCTTTATCTGATATGTCATTTGCAACTATCTTTTCCCATTCCGTTGGTTGCCTATTAATTTTCTGGGTTGTTTCCTTGGCTGTGCAGAAGCTTTTAATCTTGATGAGGTCCCAACAGGTTATTTTTGCTCTTGATTCCCTTGTTTTTGGGGATGTGTCAAGTAAGAAGTTGCTGCGGTGGAGGTCAAGGAGGTTGTTTCCTGCTTTCTCCTCTAGGGTGTTGATAGTTTCCTGTCTCACGTTCAGGTCCTTGATCCATTTTGAGTTTATTTTTGTGCATGGTGTGGGAAAATGATCTAGGTTCATTTTTCTGCATGTTGCTGTCCAGGTCTCCCAACACCATCTGTTAAAGAGGCTGTCTTTTTTCCATTGGATACTCTTTCCTGCTTTGTCAAAGATTAGTTGGCTGTACACTTTTGGGCCCAGTTCTGAGTTCTCAATTCTGTTCCATTGGTCTATGTGTCTGTTTTTGTGCCAATACCATACTGTCTTGATGATGACAGCTTTGTAGTAGAGGCTAAAGTCTGGGATGGTGATCCCTCCCGTTTTGGTTTTATTTTTCAGGATTACTTTGGCTATTCGGGGTCTTTTGTGGTTCCATACAAATTTTAGGATAGTTCTAGTTTTGAGAAGTATGCTGGTGCAATTTTGATTGGAATTGCATTGAATGTGTAGAGTGCCTTAGGTAGTAATGACATCTTCACTATATTTATTCTTCCTATCCATGAGCATGGAATGTTTTTCCATTTCTTTGTGTCTTCTTCAATTTCCTTCATAAGTTTTCTATAGTTTTCATCATACAGATCTCTTGTATCCTTGGTTAGGTTTATTCCGAGGTATTTTATGGTTTTTTTCTGCAATTGTGAATGGGATCTGTTTCTTGATTTCTCTTTCTGTTGCTTCATTGTTGGTGTATAAAAATGCAACCGATTTCTGTACGTTGATTTTGTACCCTGCAACTTGGCTGAATTCTTGGATCAGTTCTAGTAGGCTTCTGGTGGAGTCTGTCGGGTTTTCGATGTAGAGTATCATGTCATCTGCGAAGAGTGAAAGTTTGACTTCCTCTTTGCCAATTCTGATGCCTTTGATTTCCTTTTGGTGTCTGATGGCTGATGCTAGGACTTCCAGCACTATGTTAAACAGCAGTGGTGAGAGTGGACATCCCTGTCGTGTTCCTGATCTCAGGGGGAAAGCTCTCAGTTTTTCCCTGTTAAGGATGATGTTAGCTGAGGGCTTCTCATAGATGGCTTTTATGATGTTTAGGTAGGTTCCTTCTATCCCAACTTTCTCTAGAGTCTTTATTAAGAAGGGATGCTGTATTTTGTCAAATGCTTTTTCTGCATCTATTGACAGGATCATATGGTTTTTATCTTTTCTTTTATTGATATGATGTACCCATTGTGAAAGCTTCTTAACAGATGAAGCTCTAAGGGAATGATCGGGGCACCCTGGTCAGTACGACCTTTTGAGTAGACAAAATGGCTCCTGGATGAGACCAGGGGTGTGGCTCTGCCAGCATATCCATATCGAATATGGCCAAGGAGAATGACAGAAAAGGAAGAACCTTCTAGATGGAGGGGTCAAGTGTCATGGAAAACAGTGAACCAGAAGCCACACCCAGGACCAGAATCAGGACCTATTCAAGAGACATTACTCTCCACTCAGAGCAGAGAATTATGGCCACGTCACAGACCCGTGGCTCGCTTGTTCTGAAGGGGACGGCAGATTGTCCCTTACCTTGTCCTTGCTCCCCCCCTGTGGACAGGGGGTGTGAGAAGCAGGTAAGCGGTTTTTCAGATCACAGGTCTCTGGACCAAGAGGAGCCAATATGGGTCAGATGAAGAGCCAGGGTCGCACTCAATGATCGAGACTTTGGGCTCGACGCAGAGACAGAGAGCCACTCTGGAAGAGGAGGTGTTCTGCACGTGCAGAGAAGATATGCAACTATTTGGTGGCCATAAATGTGACTTTCGAGAGTAATTAGTGCCGCCCACCAAATATTTCCCATCTCCACCCAAGTCAACAGAAATAGGCTCAGCAGTAGGACTGACTTCAGCCTGGGAGATGTGAGTGGAGATGACGTCTCTCTCCTCCAGAAAGAGGGGGCGGAAGCCAGCGAGAGATTCACCACACAAGTGGGTCTTCTCCGCCATTCTGGGCCTCAGACTGGGGAGCAGAGCCCGAAGCTAACCCATACTGGGCACGTAGCGAAAGTAAGAAGTAATCGCTTTAAGTCACTGAGCTCTTGGGTTTGTTACCACAGCGTGACCCAGCCTGTATTAAATAGTATAATTCCTAGGAATCACTCGACAAACGACATGAAACTATTTGGCAGAAAGCTACAGAGCTTCCACACTCCCAGGACCCACACCCCCAGATCCCACACCCTCAGCTTCCACACCCCCAGGTCTCATACCCCCAGGTCCCATACCCCCAGGTCCCACAGGTCCCCCAGCTTCCACACCCCAGGTTCCACACCCCCAGCTTCCACACCCCCAGCTTCCACACCTCCAGGTCCCACACCCCCAGATCCCACACCCCCAGTTTCCACACCCCCAGATCCCACACCCCCAGGTTCCACACCCCCAGGTTCCACACCCCCAGGTTCCACATCCCATAAATCCTCCTTGGGATGGACGCCCCTTTCTCGAAGCTCTACAAGGCAGGGCGTTCTGAAAGATGTGGCTCCCGTTTAAGGAAACAAATACAGGATGACGAGTTGTAAGTGTTATGAAGTTGAAATCATCAAAACCACAGACACTTGTGTGGAAATAGGAAACTTCAGAAGAAGAGAGAAGCCAGAAGCAAACCTGTGGACGTGAAGGAAGTTAACGTGGAAAGGAGACGCTGCAGCTCGCGGACACGGCGGTCCCATTCAGGACAAGGTCACTGGCAACCGTGTGAAACGCAGATGAGTGTGAGTGCCTCGCCCCAGGAGCAAAAATTACTTCCGGATGGATGAAAGGTTTGTGTCAAAGGCAAGATTTTTGGAAGAAAATGTAGGAGCATCTTTTTATGTCTTTACGGTAGAAAGCATTTCTTAAGCCAAACACAGAAAGTACCAGCCATAAAAAAAAAAAGGGTAATAAAGTCAAGTCCATTTAATCTAGGAAGTTCTCTTTTGTCAGAAGTTACCGAAGGAGGGCAAACGGACGAGCTAGAAGTTGGGAAAGTTCTTCACCACACAAACGACGGATTCGTTACGAAGAAGCCCAACAATTCAGTAAGAAAAAGATCGAAAGGCAATAAAATGAGCAAACATGGAGATGGTCGTTTCATGAGCACATCTGAATGGCGTGAGGATATTCAACGATGCTTAGCTGAGATCAGTGAGAAGAGACGTAGGCGTCCGTGGGTCGCCATTTCCGCCACGCTCAGGGCTCCTGAGGCAGCTGAGGGCCCGGGCCGGGCGGCTCCTCGCCGGCTGCGGCCGCGGCTTCGCCGGTGCGCCCGCCTTGCACTTGGACCTCCGGGCTGCAGGCCACCGTCTGTCCCTGTGAAATTAAGACGGAAACGGCGTCTCTCGGCCTCGTCCGCTCCCCTCAACGCCGACCTGCGAGCGGCGCGGTTTGTGCTGCGTGTGCGTTTCTGGACGCGCTAGCGCCCGGAGGTCCTCACCAGGGCGAGGCTGTGAGGTCAGGCTGCTGGGGAGCGTCGTTCCGCTCCAGCCTCTTCTCCCGCACACGCGTGAGGCCTCCGAGACGCTCCGCACAGACGAGGAGCCCCTTCCGTCTGGTGGCCCCGTTCGCCGTCTTCCCGATTCCCGGCGGACGCAGGAGACTCCTCCCTCCTCGGGGACGTGCCCTCCCGCAGGCCGGCCTCTGCCTCCCGCGTCCCCTGACTCTACGAGTGTCCCCTCCTGGCTTCTCCGTCTCTTGGACAAGCAAGTCCAGGCTCTCTCGTTCCCTCGCTGTCTGGGAGCCGGTTACCGCCAGGCTTGCGATGACCGGCCCGTGTGGGGAAGCGAACGTTGCCAGCCCCACGAGCCGTTGCCAACGGCCTGAGCGCCCAGGGCAGTGGTGTCCGCTCAGGCGTCGCCGGCACCAAACGACGCTGGTCTCTGTCATCCCTCCGACATCGCGACCCATTCTTCTGCCGACCGTCGGCTACAAGGCAACGCAGGCAGAGGGATGAGGAGAAAGGGAAAATCCTGCAGAAGACGGAGGACTTTGTGGAGGTTCGTGCCGCTCAGTCACCGGCTGGTGAAGACCCGCGCGCACACTGGACGAGGCATTGCTGCCCCGTGGGCACCTCGAGGGACAGTGATTTGAACTTAGAGTGAGAGAAGCCCCGGGGGAAATCGGCGAGGCCTTCAGTGCTTCTGCCAAATCAGTCTTTTCAATCATGAGGCAAAAATCACGCACAAAGTAGTCTCCGTAGTTGTTGACTTCATCAGAAAACAAGTCACACAGAAGGGAATACGCCTGATTGAATTTTTAGTCCAAGAATTTTCCCATACTTGTAGTTACACCCACAGTGTGTTAAAATACAGGAAGTAAATCTTTTTTCATAAAATTATTTTCCTCTTATCAAACTAAAAATCTGAAGTTTACTACAAACTTTTCTTTTCTTTTCTTTTCTTTTCTTTTCTTTTCTTTTCTTTTCTTTTCTTTTCTTTTCTTTTCTTTATTTTTTTACATTTTGAGAGAGAGCGTGGAGCAGCAGAGAGAGGGAGAGAGAATCCCAAGCAGCCTCTGCGCTGCCAATGTAGATCCCAATGTGGGGCTCGATCTCACGATCTGTGAGGCCATGATCTGAGCCCTCCAGGCCCCTGGCCTCCATCTTAGAGGGATTTGGTGGGGCTGTTTCCATCCTGATGATCCTCAGGCAGGCTCCGCGTGGGGACCTGATAGGAAGCCACAGCAGCGGATAGGTTGTTCCCGTAATTATGAGAGGTTCAGGTGGCAGCCATCAACTTGTCTTCCTAAAACCGGATGGTAACTCTGGACCCACATGTCTGGGGAGCCCGGCCGCCCTGAGAACCGCCGATTGCCTCTGGCCACATGGACGGGACCTCTGCTCGGGGGCTCAGTGGACTCGAACTCCGCTGTGGCTGTGTGTTGGCCCCTCTCCTTAGGGGTGGTCTGCGGGGCTCCCGGCAGAGCATCACTTTTGGGGGCAGCGTCCTTCTAAGGCGCATGTACCCATACGCAGGAAAGTCGCTTTCTGCCGAGAGTGGAGGCTGAGACGGCTCTTCCTGGGGCACTTCCCGGCGGTGCGGCCGCTCCTTTCTGCAGCGGTGGCTCGGGATGGGCATGTTTACCAGCCTCACCCCATCACCCGTGGGTGGGAATGAGATGGTCAGTGGTGTGCGTGTGGTAAGGACACGTCAGGCCGGCCCTGTGGCTCTCGGCTCCAGCTGCCACTGTCCAGGACGCTTAGCTGCCGTTGGTATATTCGGGTCGTGAGGGTACCAGGACCACACAGCAGGTGCAGGGCGCTGTGGGCACGTCTCAGCTGGACTCGAGAGGCAGGAGAGAAGGGGAGGGGAGAGGGTCCGACCAGGCCCCACCGCTGAGCTTAATCCAGAGCTCTTGGGCTTCCATGCGTGTGCAAACCGGGGGGGTGGGGGGTGGGTGGGAGACAAACACAGAAGTGCCGAAGCCTCTGACTTAATGTCTTCCTGCCCAGTAAGGTCTGAGCTGGGCACCTTCCAAATCTTATTTCCTATTTCTCTTGCTTCCTGTTTCATACATTTTTTTGCTTCAACAAAGGACTCACGTGCTGGCGCAGAAAGTGTGCAATTCGGCGCTTGTCGGAGAGTCCGGGTGAGGACCGCACCGGGCTGTGTCCGGCTGGCACCGTGCTGATGTGTCACCTCTGGGTGTAGGCGATGGGCCCCACTGAGGTCCAGAGCCCACCCTGATGGTTCCATGTGGCCATCAGCTATTTCAGGGGCAACGCATGAGAAAACTGTTGAAGTGGTCCAAGTGCCAGACTGGCAGAGAGCATTTGGCTGATATCGGGGGAGGGGTGCGTTCAGGCCCCGAGTCTGTGGAAGAAGCCTCTGCAAAATCAGCAGGAGCGCGTCACCGGAACTGTTCTTGGTCACCTGCCCGTGCTCACAGGGACACCTCCTCGCTGTGGTGACGCAAAATGACTTTGCCTCACGGGGACCTTCCCGAGCCCTCTTGCCGTGCCATCATGACACAGAGCCTGGGAACGCCTCCGTAGGCTTGGCTGCAAAATGGCGGCCATAGGGGCGCTTCCTGCGCTTCCAACAAGGACGGAGCGAGACGCGGCCAAGGAGGCTCTTGCACACAGAAGATGAGGAGCAGGGCCGGGCTCCCAAGGATGCGTCCGCCAAAGCTGTTGACAAGGTCTATTTCAGAGAATTATCTCCGGGAAGTAAGGCCCCTCCACAAATGGAACCTCCCATCTGGGGTCCGATCTCATTAGCACCTGGGTAACGTGTTCAGCTGGAGCTCAGCTGGGTGCTGCACAGGGGGAGCTGTTTCCTGGGAGGGGGGGAGGGGGGCTTCTTTTTCTCTGCAGACACGTGTTGATTGACTCTTTAATGTGTAAAATGTTTTCTGATGTGAGACATCAGTTGGTGGGTACTTTTTCAGATGCTCAGGCGGTCGGTAAAGAGAGGACCTCAGCTAGTATTTCTCAGGCACGTGCAAAGCACCTTGTACACAATATCTATCAAGTCCTCAAACAACAGAGGAGGAGTCAGGAAAGTCAGTCACACGCCTGTGTCACACGCACGCACAACTGGGTCTGGTTTCAAAGAGTGTGGTCCTTCCTCTGCCAGATTTGTCCAAACGTGGAATGTGCCAACGCTCAGGATCTCAAGCTCAGTTACAGGAACACCATCACGGTGTGAGCACGGCGTTCCGTGAGGTTCTGACACATGTTCTCGCCTTTACTGACGACCAGAAGTCGTCTGGAGACACAGGCAGCCACGACCTGATGGGACGTGAGGGAGCCGCTCGGGGCTGCATTGGGGGTGGGGGTGGGGATCTAGTCCCGCGTCTCAGCTGTCGTGTCTCGTGAAGTTTCCATGCTGCGTGTTGGGATCGGAGCCCACATCGCAGGCGCTGAGGCTGCGGCCGCTGTGGGACGTGCATGCGCAGGGTGGGCACAGGGCGAGCACACCGGCAGGGCTCTGCGGGGGCAGCAACGTGCCTGCCGACGAGCGTGACCTCCCAGCACCGGGTGAAGCCTTTGAATTATGTGGTAAAAATGATTTGTGTGAGAGAAGAGCAGAGTTACAGAACGCACTCAGTGCCGGAACAGTCCTTTACACGGGCAAGATTCCGTCATCGTTTCCTTTTTTTAAATTATTTATTTATTTGTGTGTGTGTGTGTGTGTGTATGTGAGAGAGAGAGAGAGACACAGCGTGAGCAGGGGAGGGTCAGCGAGAGAGGGAGACACAGAATCTGAAGCAGCTCCAGGCTCTGAGCTGTCAGCACAGAGCCCGACGTGGGGCTCAAACCTACGAACTGTGAGATCATGACCTGAGCCGAAGTCGGACGCTTAACCGACGGAGCCCCCAGGAGCCCCTCGGTCATTGTTGTCAACAAGACACAGAGTTTGTATTTATTTTTCTTCAGTGGCCACAGTGTTTCTGGCGTTGACCGCTCATGAGACAGCATGATTCCGCGTCAGTACGAGGAGGAAGAGCGCGGCCTCTATTTTCACCGACAGGAGGAGATGGAGGGGAGGGTTAGCGTCCGCTGGGCAGCGCTGGTGGGGGCGGGTCCAGGCGTGAGCGCTGAAGTCTCAGGTGGGAGGGCCCTCAAAGAATGCGAGGTCAGAAATACAAAATTAGGCACAAACATGAGTATTTGTTTAGAGTGACAAAGGAAACCGCGACAAATTTTAACATGCTGCTAAACACCTCAGATGTCCTAAAATCCAGGCAAATGTGACCGTAGGCACCCTCTGTAAGCTCCCCCCCACCCCCCCGCCCCGTGTGGGCCGGCACGCTCTGGCATTTTCCACAGAGAGAAGAGAAATGTAGCTCAGTCCTTACTCCTTCAAGTCAATCCCATTTTGTTTTTAATTACTGGTCATTTAGAAAATGTTCAGTTTATAGCTAGTGTTGGGTATATATCACCTGAAACTTCTAGAGTTTGCTAGCATATTTGGGGGAAACCTCTATCCAGTTTCTTTCCAGAAGCCAGAAGATTCAGGGTGATTTTATGTTTCGTGTCATGGGAAGAGTCCTCATCACTCCCTGAGTTGACGATTGTCACCACCAGGTATCCATGCTGTCCTCGCATTGAGGAATGAGTTATGAACTCGCTGAATGTCTACTAACGGGAGTGATGTGGGTCCTCGGTGCCGCGGCTGCGTCCTGGGGACACCGACAGTCCCTGCGTCCCAGCACCCGGCGGAGGGCAGTGACCCGGGGGCCGAGTGAGGAGGACAGGCAGAATCTCACGGGTTAATGCCTTCCTTTGTAGACTGTGAGGACATAGGACCGTGCGAACACAGGCTCAGGGCCTCCGCAGCCTTGGTCGGGGACAATCAGGCCCACGCAGGCTTCACCAGCCTCCTGGCAAGTGGCCCCGAGCTTCCCTGCAGACACAGGGACTAGCCCGGGAGCAGGCGCTCCACCTGGTCCCAGCCGCACTCCCAGGCGGGTCCCCACGACCTTACGGCTCGCAGTCCCGGCCCGGCCTGTTTCCCGGGTGGCCTACGGTGCCGTGCGGAATGGGAGGCAGGTTTTGGGGTGAAACGTGGCGTGTGCTGCTCAGTCTCTCGCGTGGGAGCCCCGCGCATCCGCCCGTCCATCTGCCGAGGGCGCGTACGCTGCCTGACGTGGGGTGCACACCGGCTGCAAAGGCAAAGCGGTTTCTATGTGGTCAGCAGCCTGATGGTGTCAACGCCTCACACTCACAGCTGGAAGCCAGGCCAGAAGCGACTGTCTCATCAGCGCGGGAGAGCGAGGTACACGGCACCCAGGCTTGTCCCGCCCGTGACTCACTGACGCGCCCGCGGCGCACCCTCTGGCTCCCTGAGCATCGCGCAGGGGCCGAGGCCGGCAGGCGCCGTGCAGTCGGAGAGCAAGGCCTGGGCGCCCCGTGGTGCCGTGTGCACCGCTCTGCTGAGGTCTGTTCCACGTGGTGGGGCCCCTGTGGCCTGCGCCGCGTCTCCTCTGTTCCCAGAGGAGGGAGGTGGGCGTGCCGTCCGCACCCGGGCGAGTTTCTCCCACGATTTCCCCCCTGCCCGGGCGTGACGGAGCCGGTGTCCCCGCGGCGCGGCAGACACTGGGTTGCAACCCTGAACAGCCGTCTTCGTGCCGCATCTACAGCGGCCGTTGGAAACTCCACACGGAAACGGGGCCTCCTGGGCCACGGGCCGGACACGGCAGGAGGGCTGACCCGGATGGACTGGCAGCCCGGGCCTCGTCCCGCAGACAGGCTGCGGGCGGCGTGGAGGCGGGAGCCCCCGGTGAGACACCTCCGGGGGGCGGCGACAGCGGGCAGGGGCAGGGCCGCGGGGGCCTCCCTGGGCGGAGAGCAGAGCCGCCGCTGCAACGGGAGCAGGAAAGAAAGGGAGAGAGAAAAGAGGGAGACGTGAAAGTAATGGCCGTTTACACGAATTTCTCTGCAGAAACGCAGGGCTTGGAGTAAGAAAAATTGCATCGGAAATTGTATTTCTGAGCATGAAACAATGGTTCACATTGCAACTCCTCGGAGCAGGAGGCATGCAGAAAGATCTTGAACGTTTCAGGGGACTATTTTCCTCTTATAAAGCTTATTCTTATAATATTACTGCATTTCAAAAAAATACAATTTTAGAAAAAAAATGAACCAGAGCTCTTTGCAGTGATAGGCGACAGGTCAGAAAAGCATTTCAGAATAATTTTACACCTTTTAACCTTAAAAAATACTTTGCTGACAATTGAGCAAGGGCTTTAAAAGAAGCTCTGATAGGCATCCTCACAGCAGGCTGCCGAGTCCCATCACCGCACGGCGCCTCTGCATAATGTGCCCGCTAATAAGGAGCGCGCCGCACATCACCGGCCCGGGAGCCGCGGCGAGACGGATCCGCGCCCAGAGCCGCTATTAGTCATGACACTGAAAGTTTGGTACGTGAAACTCTCCGGGAGACAGAGGGAAGTAAACTGTTTAAAATTTGTGATTTCAGCCAGGAAAGAACTACTTTGTCATAGGATTTTTGTCTGCATTTGAATGTATCTTTCTTGTTCTCCGTGCTTCATCTCCGCCGGAGCTGGGGCCGCCCTGTGGAACGGGAACGCTGTGGCGTTTCGCTACTGAGTGGCCCCTTCCCCGGGCCCGTGGCTGGCAGTGGTCGTTGTTAGTGGCTGGAACAATTACGGGTGAGAATTGTGAACACGGATATGACGGCTGATCGTTCAGCGTTTCTTGGCGGCAAATCCTGTTCCGGCTTAGGGGAAACTCAACTGTATGTCACTGTAACAAAACCCAAAAGCGTCCGTCGAGGAAAGATCACTCTTAGGCCTTTGGATGCTTCCGTCACAGGGACGCCCCAAGTCCAGGAGAACTCGGCCCCGGGCCGGCGCGGGGTTTCTCGTGATTTTCAGAAGTTGAGAGATGTCCACAGATGCTCACGCCCACCGGCCGCACCTGCTAGATGTATTCTCAACAATAAGCACTTCGCTTTTCTTAGGCAACTGACTCAGTTTACAGGGGCTCCGGCGCGGTGAACACCGAGGAGAGGGAGGCGGGTGGGAGGGGAGCCTTCTCAGGCCGGGGGCGGAGGCATAGGGCCCCTGCGTGCAGCAGGGAGGGCGCCCTCTCCCCTGCTTGCTGCTGCCGAGCGGGGGTCAGCGGGGCGTGGGACCCGGGCTTCCACAGAATGATAGGAGACTGTTCTTTTTTATAAGTTAATAGGTCATTTTAAGTGCTGTTTTGCAGAATCAGGCAGTTTTTTATTCCTTAAATGACTGTATCGTACCCCAAACAGACTGCACGTGCTCGCCTGTGCACAGTCTCTGGAGCGCGGAGACCTGTCTGCACGGGGCACCGGCGTCCAGGCGGCGGGCTCGGGCAGGGTGAGCGAGCGCAGGCTGGGGGGCCCCGCCCACCCGATCCAAGGCAACGGCAGGAAGTTGTGCAGGCACAGCACGCCACACTCGCGGCCCGGCCACGCCTGCTGGCGGTGGTTCCCGCTCCTCGGGGATAATCCATCCATTTCCCTCGTTCTCCACAGCCCGAGATCCACAGGTGCACGCACCGTGCACATAACGTGTGCCATGTGTGCACCATGCAAACTGCACACACCACGCACATATGTACACGCCACACATGCATACCACGCACACACACGTGCACCTTTCACACAACTTTGCACACACCTGTGTGCGCGCCAGTGGCACATGAGCACACACTTGGACATCATGCACACACATGCACCTTGCGCACATACCTGTGTGCACCACTAGCAGATGAGCAGACACAGTGTGCACCCATGTGCACCTTGCTCACACCGCGGCACACATCTGTGCATGCACCACTAGCATATGAGCACACACATGCACATGCATGCAGCATGTGCATACACACCTTGTACACACCTTCACACACACACACGTGCACCCACATGTGCACCACGCATACCTGTGAACACATCCCTGATAAGAAGCTCTTTCCTGACCCCCTGGAGGCTCAATGCCGCCTCTTCCTCGTGGATCACACCTCGTGGATCACACCTCGTGGATCACACCTCGTGGATCACACCCGGAGCCCCTCGCTGGCGCTGCTTGCCCGGCGTGGCCGAGCGTCAGCCACGCCAGTTAGCTCCTTCCTGATGCTTATTTTCCAAGTAAAAAAAACGATGCATTGTGCTCAGGGCCTCTTCTCCGAGGATCCCCAAACCCTGGAAATACTGACGTGGGCTCAGTTTCCTGTGTCACGAATGACGTGCCGTGTTATTAATGAAGAGGCTGGGGCACAATGGGCCGTGGCGCCCTTTCTTAAGGCAAAGTGCTGGACGGTGGCAAATGAGCGGAGAGGAGAGAGGACCCGCTGGTTCGTGAACCTTCTGGGGGCCACCCCTTCGCAGGGCCCTTACAAGGCTCCCGCCGTTACGTCCGCGCCTCCTCGCGGTGCCGGAAGAGACAGCCGGTGGCACATTTGACCGGCAGTCTTTGTGCAAAATGAAAGGTGTGGGGGCGCAGACCCTCCGTGGCCCCGTCTTGCTCGCTAAGGGCACGTAGCATTGGGTCCCATGGTGCAGCGGAGGCGGCGGGCTGTGGACCGTGGACGGCCGTCCTGGGCCGAGCGCGAATGCGGGATACGAGGCAGACGTGTTAAGCTGCTTTTCAGGTTGTATTTCGTCCCGTTCTGCCGCGTCCTCTAGCCTCTCCGTCTTTCCCACCGGGGAGTCCCGCTTCCTACCTGACTGGCTCTGCTGGGGTTCGAGTCCCGGCGAGGCCTCTCTGTGGCCCCGAGCCACTGCGGCTGCCGGGCCACGCTCCCCAGGGCTCCGAGCGCCCTGCCCGGGTGTCGGCACTGCCGCGGGCCCCATCCCGCAAAGCAGGGAGCTCACCCCTGCCGCGGCTGGGATCCCCCCGAGCACAGCCCAGAGCAGGATTTGGGCAAGTGGGAGGGACCCATGCCGGGGGGGGGGCTCCCCAAGCCTCCGTGTCCCTGGAGGAGAGGGTGGCTGGGAGGGCGTGAAGCTCTCGGGAGTGTGGCCCCTTCGCTCTCGCCCAGTCACAGTCCAGGAGGGAAACCCCGCCAGGGACAGCGAGTAGAGTTGTGTTCTTGGCCTCTCCTGCACCCATGAGCTGGGGACGAACTACGTGTGACCGTCCTTTCCCTGCAGTGACATACAAGGAGCAGGACCCGGGCCGACCCCTCGACGCACAGACAGGAAGGCACGCAAGGGGAGGTTTTACCTCCAGTCGAATGCCGGTCTCATCCCGCCTCCGCCCGGGGCTGAGAGGAGAGCCGGCCTGAGTCCCGCTGTCCCCTGGCCCCCATGCACACCCTCTCTCGGACCCGAGAACCGTGTGCAGGGAGCCTGCAGGGGAGGCCAGAGCGAGAGGCACCCCGTCCCCACTGCAGGCCGCCCCAGGGGCAGCCTGGGGGCCAGAGGCCAGTGCCCTCGGGCAGGACGCTCCCCCACCCGGTGGGAAGGGGGGACTGATGGAGGCAAAGCACTTGGTGTCAAGACCTGATCACATCATCTGTTTGCAGCCATGTTCCAATCAGTGCTATTTACACATGTCACTCACCCTATTGAGGAACGTGTCGGCACCTTGACACAGCACCCTGGTGGCAGCTAATGATCGGCGGGAGAATGGCACCGCTTTCCACGCGGGTGGAAAGGTCTTCAGCCAAGGCCGTGCGAGGTTTGTACACCGGAGGGTGGCTTCCAGCCCGTGGCCAAGGCGAGCTAAGCAGCACATGCACCCAGACAGCTGACTCTCCGGCAGTTTCCAGCGAGCACTCTGGCTGCTAAACCATTCAGCTCCCGGCCTGTGGCGAGGGGGGCCGGCTGGCTCTGGGGGCGCCGCAGGGGCACGGGGGCCGGGGGAGGGACAGGGGCGCTGAGGGGCACAGGGGTGCCGGGGGGGCACAGGGAGGCCGGCTGGCTCTGGGGCACCGGGGTGGGCACGGGGCGGGGAGGCACAGGGGTGCTGGGGGAGAGCACAGGGGGTGCCGGGGCACAGGGGGCCAGCTGGCTCTGGGGCACCGCCGGGCACAGGGGGTGGGGAGGGACAGGGTGCTGGGGGCACAGGGGTGTGGGGGCACAGGGGGCCGGCTGGCTCTGGGGGCACCGGGGTGGGCACGGGGCGGGGGAGGCACAGGGGTGCTGGGGGGAGCACAGGGGGGTGCCGGGGGGCACAGGGGGTGCAGGGGGCACAGGGGGGCCGGCTGGCTCTGGGGGCGCAGCCGGGGCACGGGGGGCGGGGGGACACAGAGGGCACCGAGGGGAAGGAGGAGCGTCCCTTTATGTCCTTCAAGACGGGGTCTGAGAAGGAGACCGGTTTGTAAGCAGGGGACCCTCGTCAGGTCCGGGGCTCGGCTGTGACGCTTCCCCGGACGCACCTCGTCGATCTCCGCCCCCTACGCCAGGGCCGGTGCAGACGGAGGGGCAAACGCGGAGTGGCCGCCTCACACCTGCTCTAGCCGGCCGCCTCGCCCCCCGATCAGCCCGACGCAAAGACCAAGCCAGGGTTGGAGCAGAGCATACGGGTCTCGCGTCTGCACCGTGCGTGAGCTCAGCCGGCTTCCGGCCTGCACGCGGAGGCGCTGCTCCTCCGGGTGCTGAAATCCGACCGTCATTACCTTCCCCACCAGGTTAACAAATCCGAGCACCTCACGATGCCTCTGCCGGGAGCCTGTCGGCTGGACGTGCTGCGTCGCTGGAGGCCGAACGGCTCAGCGCTCAGGGAGCAACCCAGGCCGGCATGGGAGACTTACAGGTCCTGTTTCTAGAAACCTGTTCCAAAGACACCGTGACAAACACGCAGGACGGCGCACACAGGGTTTCCGCTGCGGCCCTGCCCGGGACAGCAGCCCTGCGGGCCCAGCGATTGGGCCGCTGGGGTGGGCGATTTGTCCCAGCAGACCCGCAGGCAGGCCGCACGGCGCCAGGGCCGCGGCAGGTGCACGCAGACGGTTCTGCGACACGCGCACACGCGCACGCGCACGCACACGCGCGGCTAGGGATACACTGCTCTCCGTCGCATCACTCAGTCTGTACCTGGAAGCCTACACCTCCCTTTCCCCGCACTCCCCGCCCCCCGGCGGCCGGCAGGTTGGTCCCGGTACCACAGCTCAGATTCTGCTGTTGGTTTGCCTATTTCCTCATTTGTTTTGATTTCTAGGCTCCACGCGTGAGTGAAGTCACATGCTGTCTGTCTGTCTCTGTGCAGGCGGAGCACAGCCCCCACGAGCTCCGTCCACACGGATGCAGATGGCGGGAGTCCCCTCCTCTTCACGGCTCGGTGATGTTCACACACCGGTCTCCATTCTCCGCCCCGTCAGCGGCTGTTGTACACAGGGCCCCAAGGAGCATAAAGGCGGCTTATCTTTCCAAATCAGTGGTTTCGTTTTCTTTGGGTGAATTCCCGGCAGTGGGATTGCTGGATCGTATAGCATTTCGATTTTTCACTTTGTCAGGAGTAAGAGACACAGCACGCAGTCAGCGACTCCGGAATGTGCACGGTGACCGACGGCAGCTCCACGGGCATCTGAGACGAACGGAACAGTGTGTGTTAACGACACCTAAGTAAAAAATTAAAAAATACAGTGGGAGACAAACTATAAAATACATTTTATTTTATTTTTTTAAACATTTTTTAAAATATTTTTTATTTATTTCTAGGAGAGAGAGAGAGACAACGCGAGCAGGGGAGGGTCAGAGAGAGAGGGAGTCACAGACTGAAACAGGCTCCAGGCTCTGAGCTGGCAGCCAGCACAGAGCCCCGACGCGGGGCTCGAACCCACGAACCGCGAGATCATGACCCAAGCGAAAGTCGGACGCTTAACCGACTACGTCACCCAGGCGCCCCAATAAAATACATTTTAAAATGGTCACTTATGGGGGACAGAAAAGAGGGGCTGGAAACGCCCCTGCCCTGCAGACCAGGCCGGAAGGCGGGGTGCGGAGGGGACGGTGCTCACCTGCGGCCTTGCCAGGACAGGTCGCGGGCATGGCTGCACCCTTAAATTCCTCGTCCTCGGGGCGTGATCGCCAAGCCCGTCACTGGCCCTATGTGTAGATTTGACTTTAAACCTAATGGAAATATTGTCCTTAATGATAAAACAATTAAATGTAAGTTAAAATTCCTAAAAACCAGAACCGTGTGGGAGAAAGGACAGGATCGCAGCAGCACCGCGGACAGGGCTCATCTGCAGGACCCGAGTCCTCGGGAACCGGGGACGTCCCTGTGGGCGGGTCTGGGACAGAGGAAGGCACCCGAGTCCTCGGGAACCGGGGACGTCCCTGTGGGCGGGTCTGGGACAGAGGAAGGCACCCGAGTCCTCGGGAACCGGGGACGTCCCTGTGGGCGGGTCTGGGACAGAGGAAGGCACCCGAGTCCTCGGGAACCGGGGACGTCCCTGTGGGCGGGTCTGGGACAGAGGAAGGCACCCGAGTCCTCGGGAACCGGGAACGTCCCTGTGGGCGGGTCTGGGACAGAGGAAGGGACCCGAGTCCTCGGGAACCGGGGACGTCCCTGTGGCAGGTCTGGGACAGAGGAAGGGAGGAGGGAGTCCGGAAGTGTGTTCCCCGCCACCACATCGTGATGCCGGCTCCGTGTGTTTCAGGGAGCCCTCCCGTGGACACCCGTACCTATGGACCGGACCGTGTAGCGAGGGAGGGTTTCCCCGAACCTTCCGGGGAAGTGGCTCCAAGTGGTGCTAGGTCATCAGCGTTGAGTGTGCGTCATGGGCACAGGGAGGTTCACTGAACTTTTCTTTCTGCTTTTGTTCACGTCTGATTTTTTTTCCGTGATGAGAAGAATAAACGAGTTTGCTGAGGGACTTGCTGGCTGACATCGTGTTGGCCGAGGAGGAAAGGCTTCTATTTAACCAACAATTCCGTTCCTGGGCACTCACGCAAATGCCTCTCAGCTGCAGCCCACGCCCTCCAGCCGCCCTCAGAAGTCATCTGTGGGCCAAACACGTGACGTGGGTCCGTGGCTGGCGTGGGCTCGGCGGCACTTCCATGCCCAGCACCCCGACGCGACAGGGGGAGCCCCTCCCCACACCCCCGACAAGGACGGACTCACCACCGTCCCTTCCTCAGTCAAGTCGCTAAGTGCACACTGTCTGTGGCTCTACCGTGGATGCAGCGTGGGACAGGACTAAGGGGACGCGGGACCACCTCGAGAGGGGGACGGGACAGCGTCACCAGGGCGCAGGCACCGCCGGACGCGCCATCACCACCCACGGGACGGGGGACCTGGGCAGACACAGTGCCTTTGTCTATGCCTCT
>JAESUZ010004440.1:0-54233 GCA_017311185.1 Proteles cristata cristata | reverse complement strand
TTTTTTTTTTTTTAATTTTTTAAAATTTATTCCTAGGAGAGAGAGAGAGAGACAGCGTGAACAGGGGAGGGTCAGAGAGAGAGGGAGTCACAGACTGAAACAGGCTCCAGGCTCCGAGCTGGCAGTCAGCACAGAGCCCGACGCGGGGCTCGAACCCACGAACCGCTAGATCATGACCTGAGCGAAAGTCGGACGCTTAACCAACTAAGCCACCCAGGCGCCCCAAAACCTTTGTTTTATATATTTTGCCCCCACCCCTGTCACTGTAGGCTGTAGGCTGAAGGGAAATCCTATCCCTGCTACTCTGTTTAGGTCCAAAACCCCACTTCAGAAAAATTAAAGCGTGCATTCACAGATGTGTGTGTACAGGTGTGTCGTATGTATTTTTTAAAAACCAGGGGCGCCTGGGTGGCTTAGTCGGTTAAGAGTCCGACTTTCGCTTAGGTCATGATCTCGCAGTTCGTGGGTTTGAGCCCCGCGTCGGGCTCTGTCCTGACTGCCAGCTCGGAGCCTGGAGCCTATTTCAGAGTCTGTATCGCCCTCTCTCTCTGACCATTCCCTGCTCACGCTGTCTCTCTCTCTCCTAGAAATAAACCAAAAACAAAAACGGGCACCTGGGTGGCTCAGTTAGTTAAGTGTCAGACTTAGACTCAGGTCATGATCTTATGGCTCGTGGGTTCAAGCCCTGCATCAGGCCCTGTGCTGACAGCTTGGAGCCCGGAGCTGCTTCAGATTCTGTCACCTTCTCTCTCTGCTCCTCCCCTCCTCATGCTCACTCTCTCAAAAATAAATAAACATAAAAAAATAAAAATAAAAACATATTCACAGGAGGGTGGGGCACATGGGTGGCTTAGTCGGTTGAATGTCTGATTCTTAATTTCAGCTCAGGTCACGATCTCATGGTTTGCGAGTTCGAGCCCAGGATTGGACTCTGGGCCGCTGCACAGAGCCTGCTTGGGATTCTTTCTCTCTGCCTCAACTTCTGCCCCTCCCCTGCTTGTGTGCTCTCTCTCTGCCTCCCAAAATAAGTAAACATTAAAGAATAAAATAAAAAGGCAGGCTCTTTAGAATGGGGGACAGACTTCTAAAAATACACACCTGGGGCGCCTGGATGGCTTAGTCGGTTAAGCGTCCGACTTTCACTTAGGTCATGATCTCGCGGTTCGTGGGTTCGAGCCCCGCGTCGGGCTCTGTGCTGACTGCCAGCTCGGAGCCTGGAGCCTGTTTCAGTCTGTGACTCCCTGTCTATCTGACCCTCCCTGCTCACGCTGTCTCTCTCTCTCTCCTAGAAATAAATAAATAAAAATAAAATTTAAAAAATCTACCTACAGTGCAACTGCAATTTAAAATAAAATAAAAATAAATAAAAATAAATAAAAATGCACACCAAACAGTTAATGCAGACAAAGGAGATCATAGAAGGCTTCCGTTTTATGTTATTCTTTGATGTTTTACTGACGTGTGGATTACTTGGTGAACAGAAACAATCGTAGAAATCCAGAATCCAGGAAAAGACACTGAAGGACAAGACATCGAGTGCCATGCAAAAAAAAAAAAGTACATCCATATTTAGACCAAAAAGAACACATAGCCTTGTGCACATTAGTGGCTGTTTGCCAGAGTGACCTCAGCAGGCGGGTTAGCGTTCGGAACGCCCGCGTCCACCGGCCCGGACGTCAGCGCTTTGCCCCCCCGGCCCCAGGCGAAACGCCCCCGGCTGGCGGGTTGGGTTCGCTGGCCGGCGGCGAGCGGCGCCTTCGCAGCTTTTCGTGGCTAGGAGCGGGGTGCTGGCTCCAGAAAACTTCCAGCCGCTTCCGCAGCTGACCCCCTGCCCGCTGCGATCTCGGAGCCACGCCAGCTCCTGTCCCAGCGTGTGTGACCCCAGCCCCCGCCCCCCGAGTCCGCCGGCACCGCCCCTCCCCCACGGCCCTCGGTGGGGGGACCGCTTCGATCCCTGCCCTGCCTCTGATGCGCTCTGTGCCCTTGAGTGTGTGACTTCCTTCTCAGCCTCCGTTTCCTCTTCTGTAAAATGGGCACAATCCTAAGAGTACCTAAGTTGCAATGGTGGTCAGGGCCAGTCGGACGACACGAGCGACTGCTTAGCGCCGAGTGTGTACCTGACGCCGTCTGTGCGCGGGCGCCGCCGCCGCGGCCGCCGACACACTCGCTTCCCTCGCAACCGGCGGGTCCAGGCGCGGATAGGGAAGAGGCCTGCGGAGCAGTGTCCACTGAGGGCCGAAGGCTGAGCGGGGGGCGGGGGGCACGGCTCGCGGAGGCCGGGGCAGAGTGACCTTGGCGTGGACACCTTGGCCCAGAGGCAGGTGTGGCCGCCAGCAGGTGAGCAGGGGCGGGGGGCGGGCCAGGTCAGGAGAGGGCCTGGCTCGGCCTAAGGACCGCGTAGACCCGGAGGGCGCTGGGGGTCAGCACCCCGGGAAGACGCTGCAGGGTTCGGGCTGACCCCTAAGAAGCGCCTCCGGCCGCTGAGCGGAGAGCGCCGTTCGGAGGTGAGGGTGGTGCGTTCCGGGCGGGGGTCCGGGTGCCGGACTGGGTCGGGCGGGCGGACGGCGAGGGTAGGTCCGGTCCAAGCCGATGTGGTGTCCAGCGGCTCCCGTTGACAGTTTGGAGGGCGGCAGGGAAGGGAAGGGGTGAGTCAAGGGTGACTGCCGTGTCTTTTTTATTTTATTTCATTTCATGTTAATTTCATGTTATTTTATTTCATTCCATCTTAATTTAATTTTATTTCATTTCATGTTATTTTATTTCATCCCATGTTAATTTCATTTCATGTTATTTTATTTCATTTCACGTTAATTTCATTTTATGTTATTTTATTTCATTCCATTTTAATTTAATTTTATTTCATTTCATGTTATTTTATTTCCTTACATATTTCATTTCATGGTATTTATTTTCTATTTATTTTATTTCATTCCATTTTATTTTAATTTAATTTTATTTCATTTCGTGTTATTTCATTTCATGTTATTTTATTTCGTTACATATTTTATTTCATTTCATGTTATTTATTTTCTATTTTATTTATTTCATTCCATTTTATTTTAATTTTATTTCATTTCATGTTATTTCATGTTCATTTCATTACATGTTATTTTATTTATTTTATTTCATTCCATTTAATTTTTATTTTATTTTATGTTGCGGTAAGATATACATAAAATTTACCATTGTAACAGTTTTTAGTTGTACAGTTTGGGGGTATTGGGTGCATTCACACTGATGTGCTGCCCGCGAACCCCTTTCAGCTGGCAGACTGGGCCTCGGTCCCCACTAAGCGGGAACTCCTCTCCGCCCCCAGCCCCTGGCGCCACCTACTTTCTGTCTCTGTGGATGTGAGGACTCAGGGACCTCGCGTCCCTGGACTCCTACAGTATGGGTTCTTCTGTGTCTGCCTGACTTCGCTGCAAGTCTCTTTCCTGAGCCTTTCTCTTTATCGTTGTGTCTGGAGGGGCAGGGGCCCCGTTTGCAGGTAGGCTTTCCGGTATTCCAGCGGAGCTCGGAGTCGAGGCTGGGCGTGCAAGTTGGGGAGGCATCAGCATATAGAAGACCCTGAATTCCAGACCCCTCTGGCACGGCTGCATGATTTAGGGGAGGGGTCTCACACTCCAGTGGCTGTGGGCTGGTGGGGGTTCAGGAGGGCGAGCTTCCCCTCCTGGGTCTTGCTGCCTCCTGGGAAGGAGGGCTCCACGTGGAGATTTTTGTGTGAGGACCTCTCGGCTTCTGCATGTTGGGAATGAAGCCGCTGGACCCTCGATAGAGTCTGGAACTCAGGAGAGTCCCTTGGAGGAGAAATGGAGATTTAGAGACGACAGGACGCGCTGGGAGGGGACTGGAGCGCAGGGCTGTGATTGCCAGGGAGGAGGGGTGGATGTGCAGAGGCCAGAGGGTCTGGGCGGCAGAGGAGGGGGTGAGGGGCACCCGGAAGGGGCACCAGGGAGCGCGGGGCTTGGCTGGCAGGTGGGGGCATAGAGGCCAACCAGCGCCCGCCACGGAAATGTCAGCTATGACCTTAGCTTTCTAACAACTGACGCTTTGAGAAGCCTCCGCGGTTGGGGGTTTTGGGGGTGACTCTGGGGGTGACCATTCCGAACCCCTTGCCCGGGTTCCTAGAGCTGGTCCGCCCGCTCCAAGCCCGGTACCCCCTGTCGTTTCGTGCGGGCGGCTCTCCGCTGGCCGTGCGGGTCTCCGCTCCCCGAAGGGACAGGCCCGGTTCCCTCCGCCTTGCGTGCGCCCCGCTTCCTCGGACCACCTGGCGGCCGGCTCGCCCCGCGCGCGGCAGGTTCCTTGCGCCCTGCCTCGTTAACTCCGTGTGTCTGGTCTTCTCTCTCCCCTCCCTCAGACTTGGAGTCTAGACCTGAAATGAAGGGATCGGGTCCAAAGGAGGACACTGCAGAGCACAGGCCACCCGTCGGGGCGATGGCCGAGGGACCCACGAGGAACGGTGCCTGCGGCCTGGCCTTCGAAGGCGCGTGGACACGGGGTGACTGCGTGGAGAGGCGGCCGCAGCGGGGCGCCAGGACCTGCCTGGGGCGGTCGGAGGGCCCCCAGGAGCTCGCCCCCGAGTGCCGGGAGCCTCAGGCCCTCCCCCCGCAGGGCTCCAGCCTGCGCGCGCCGCCGGCGGGTCGGGGCCCGCGGGGGGGAGCCCAGCCGCGCGCCGCGCGCGCGCAGACCGCAGCCGGCGCCCCCGGCGGGACGCGGAGGGAAAGCCGTTCGCGTGCGCCGCGTGCGGCAAGGCCTTCAGCCGCAGCTCGTCGCTCGTGAAGCACCGGAGGACCCACACCGGGGAGCGGCCCTTCGAGTGCGACGTGTGCGGGAAGCACTTCCTCGAGCGCTCGTCGCTCACCATCCACCGCCGGGTGCACACCGGGGAGAAGCCGCACCGCTGCGGGGACTGCGGCAGGGCCTTCAGCCAGCGCATGCACCTGACCGAGCACCGGCGCACGCACACGGGCGAGCGGCCGTTCGCGTGCGCCGCGTGCGGCAAGGCCTTCAACAAGAGCTCGTCGCTGGCGCAGCACCCACACGGGCGAGTGGCCGTTCGCGTGCGCCGACTGCGGCAAGGCCTTCAGCCAGCGCATGCACCTGACCGAGCACCGGCGCACGCACACCGGCGAGAAGCCGTTCCGCTGCGGGGACTGCGGCAAGGCCTTCCAGCCAGAACATGCACCTGACCGTGCACCGGCGCACGCACACGGGCGAGCGGCCGTACGCGTGCGGGGACTGCGGCAAGGCCTTCAACAAGAGCTCGTCGCTCACGCTGCACCGGCGCACGCACACGGGCGAGAAGCCGTACGCGTGCGGCCAGTGCGGCAAGGCCTTCAGCCAGAGCGCGTACCTGATCCAGCACCAGCGCTTCCACATCGGCGTCAAGCCCTTCGAGTGCAACGCGTGCGGCAAGGCCTTCAGCAAGAACTCGTCGCTCACGCAGCACCGGCGGGTGCACACGGGCGAGAAGCCGTACGAGTGCGCCGTGTGCAGGAAGCACTTCACGGGCCGCTCGTCCCTGCTCGTGCACCAGACGGGCCACACGGGCGAGAGGCCGTTCGCGTGCGGCGAGTGCGGCAAGGCCTTCAGCCAGAGCGCGTACCTGATCGAGCACCAGCGCATCCACACGGGCGAGAAGCCGTACCGCTGCGGCGAGTGCGGCAAGGCCTTCATCAAGAACTCCTCGCTCACCGTCCACCAGCGCACCCACACCGGCGAGAAGCCCTACCGCTGCGACGAGTGCGGGAAACCCTTCAGCCGCAACACCAACCTCACGCGCCACCTGAGGACCCACACGTAGGCGCGGCGCGGGGCGCCTGGCCCCCCAGCGGGCGGTGCAGACGCGGCCCGGGCAGCTCGCCCCAGGCGGGCCTGACGAGTGCGGACGTGAGCACGGGCCGTCTCGCTGCGGGGCACCTGCCAGGCCGCAGGAGGAAGGCAGCCCCTCCGCGTCTGATGTACTTGGGAACTTGGTCGGGGTCGCTGGGGCCGGGTGCTCACGGGAGCCCCAAGACCCGGGCCATCAGGGTTCTGGGCCATGGGAGTGGACTGTAAGAGCCGGGACGAAGCATTTAGTGTCCCTGGGGGACACTCAGGGGTAAAGCGGAGGAGGGGGCAGCTGGGAAGGGGAGGCGGACTCCGTAAGTGACCGTGGGGACATTTGGGACCCTAGTCTGGTCCAGATGCCAGGTTGGCACCCTCCTGAGTTTCTCCTGGGGTGGAAGGAGGGGCCCCTCCTCCGTCCCTCTGTCTGTCCCCAAGCCACCAAAGCAGCAGAAGGTGGCAAGCTGTGTGTGACAGGGAAGAGGTCTTTTTCAGAGTCAGCAAATAACAGTAAGCACTTTGGATGCCCAGGTTTCTCAGAGCAGTCTGCTCATTTTTTTTTTTTACAATAAAACTTTTTTTTTAATGTTTTTTTTATTTCTAGGAGAGAGAGAGAGAGAGAGACAGCGTGAGCAGGGGAGGGTCACAGAGAGGGAGTCACAGAGTGAAACAGGCTCCAGGCTCTGAGCTGGCAGTCAGCACAGAGCCCGACGCGGGGCTCGAACCCACGGACTGCGAGATCATGACCCAAGCGAAAGTCGGACGCTTAACCGACTAAGCCACCCAGGCGCCCCTACAATAAAACTTTTAAAGGTGTAATTTTTTAAAAATGTATTTATTGAGAGAGTAGGGGGAGGGGTGCACAGAGAGCATCCCAGGCAGGCTCCACGCTGTCAACACAGAGCCGGACACAGGCCTGGGTCTCGTCAACGGTGAGATCGTGACTTGAGCCCAAATCAAGTCGGATGCTCAACCGGCAGGGCCCCCGGGCGCCCCGAGAGACCAGGGTCATGTTATGTTAAACCGTTGTCGGGTACAAAAGATCCAGGAGCCAGTTCTGCCATCAGAATCCGTCTCCTCCTCATGGGGGCGGGGGGAGGGCAGGCGATTCAGGTGTAAATCCTTAACTGCGTTTAGTTAGGATGCGTTTCTGAGCACAGACGGCCCGTTTTTATAGCTATAGAACTATAGCAGGTCCAAGTGAGTCTCCTGGGGCTGACCTGATGCTTTGTTTACATGACTAACTCCCCCCGAGCTCTTTCTTGGGAGACCTTTGATGCTGCCTTTTCTGTTTTAACATTCGATGCCACTCGTCCCAAATGCCTGGTGTTTCCGCCCGTCCTACGCTTCCTCTCGCTGGTGTCCACAAAGAATAAACCATTCGCTTTGAGAAAGCATTTCTTTTTTTTTTTTTTTTAATATTTTATTTATTTCTAGGAGAGAGAGGGCAGCGTGAGCAGGGAGGGTCAGGAGAGGGAGTCACAGACTGAAACAGGCTCAGGCTCTGAGCTGGCAGTCAGCACAGAGCCGACGAATCGAACCACCGAACTGCGAGATCATGACCTAAGCGAAAGTCAGACGCTTAACCGACTAAGCCACCCAGGCGCCCCGAAAGCATTTCTATCAGTACACACGTTGTGTCGTGTGTAGGAAACGTGACTGCTCAGAGCGTGTAATCAAGGTGGACAGGTTTTTGGGTGTCTGGCAGCCGGATGGGCATCAGGGTGGGTATGTTCCAGGCGCGCAGCATCAGAAGCGTAGCTCTGGTGCTTGGTTGTGCGCTTCCTGTGCCGGCCGTCTGGGTGGAGACGGCTCTGGCGGTCAGTGACTCACACACCTTGAGCTTCCTTCTGTCGGGCTCACCCGCAAACTGACTCCCGTGACCAGAGAAACACCATGTGCTGCCTGGCCTGGGTCTGGGTCTTGCCCTGGTCCCTAGTGGCAGCGAGGAGCTGGGAAGATGGCCCAGATGGGCCTGAGCACTGTGAGTCCTTGATGTGGACATGGGGTCCTCCCATCCAGATCACACTCCAGGGCACGTGGGGGGGCGTGCAGAGAAGGCGGCCCCATGTCGTCAGGCCCTGGGGGGCTCACGGGGCTTAAAATCTCACAGCCACCCTGGCGCTGATCCTCAGAGTAAGGCCGCGCTGCAGCACAGGCGTTTCCTTCCGGAAGTGCTGTCCCTGCCCGTGGTCGCCAGGAGGGCCCTCAGTCACCTCTGTCCTCCCGTTAACTCTGACACGGGGCAGGGCTGCGTGGGGCCGGCCAGAGGGCGCCCCTGTAGCTGAGACTCAGCCTCACATCCGCTTGTCCCCGTCCCCACACTCCGTGCCTGGCATCTGCGCGGGGATGGCTGGGAGGCGTGGGGCTCAGCTGTCCGCGGTGACAGAAATCCGTAGCAGTGCGTGCAGAGGCCCTGTGGCGAGCGATGACAAGCGTGAACGGTGGCTGGACGGGGACCGAGCCCCAGCCGCGGCTGCCCCAGCCTGAAACGGGGCAGTGAGGCCTCTGGGGCTGCTGTGCAGGCAGTGCAAGTGGACCCGACACGGAGCCTCTAGCACAGCCCCCTCGCTCTCTGTCTCTGTCTCTCTTTCTCCAAAGAAAACAAACCCGGTCCCGCCCCAGGTGGTCAGCTAGGTCCCTCCGGGGACCCGTGTCAGGGCCAGTCAGTGTGTCCCAGCCCGCAGCCCACAGCCCAGAGACGCTGCTCTGAGAAGGCAGGTCTGCCCTTTGGAAGCGGACCACGTGTGGCCCACGTGGCTCCCACTAGGATCCTGCTGGTGGCTGGTTCCCCACGCATCTGGGCGCAGGCTGTCAGGAGGGGCACACAGAAGCCTGCCCTGCGGGGTGGGGAGGGGCTGGGTGTCCGGCGGCTGGAGCCAGTCGGCTCGTCCCCTCGCGCCTGTGCTTCCTTCCCTTCTGCCACCGGCGCCGTCTGGGGTCCACACTCTGCTGGCACCTCCACCGCAGTGCTGAGATGAGGCCATCTGTGTCTCTCTGCCACACCTCCCAGCTCTCCCAGAATGCCACGGGGCGGAGGGGTGAGGCTAGGAGGGCGGCAGCTCCCCTTCCACTCACCACCACCTTGTTCGAGAAATCGGGACAGGATGGGGGACACTGAGGCCGGGGACAGAGGCAGGCCCTGATGGGCACTCATTCTGCGGCAGCGCCTGGCCGCCGAGATGGGGGCCACCCTAAGCCCGGATAAGGATCGTGCATGGTGCAGCTTACGTTCAAGAGCCATGGGGCAGCAGGGGTGAGGGAGAGGAGCAGGAGAGCCGTAGCCTGGCAGGCGAGACTCCCTGCAAAGGGCCCAGAAGAGGAATGGGACGTCCAACACGGTTTTCTCTCGAGGGGGCCGAGGGGACATGACCTCACGACAGCTAGCGTTTACGGGGCACACCTGGGCGACAACCTGGTGTTCTCCCGGCGCCCGCCAGGCGGCAGGGGGGGGAGCCAACGCTCAGAGGCTGCCGTGAGGTCACACAGCCTGGGCCTGGGCGTGAGGGGCTGGGATCAGCATGGGGCTGGCCTGGGCAGGGGCCCCACTCCCGCTGCCTTCACCGACCCCCAACAGTAGCAGTTTTTGTATCATTTAACACAAATTTCCTGAGTGATCGAAAATGAGCTAATACCTGTAAAACTTTAGAACAGCACCTGGCAGGTAGGACAGCATAACGTAGGGAGGACCTGCTGTTGTGACCGCCGCTGCAGCAAGAAACCAGGCCCTCACTCCACGAACGAAGGAAAGGGACTGAATAATGGCGCCAATAGGGACAGAGGCTCCGAAGCTGGGCTGCCTGCCTGGGTTCAAATCCAGACTCTGCCCTTGCTGTGTGGCAAGTTTCTTAACCTCTCTGAACCTCATTTTCCTCATTTGTAAAATACATTATGGAAAACAGTGCTGTAGGCTGAATGGTTTGTGCCCCCTTGAGAGGCGATCGAAACATATTATGCATGTTTGTCTGTGCCCCGGGTTCCTGGCACAGAGCCCCCAAATCGCTTGGAGTTTCCTGGGTGATAGCCGTGTCTCCCGTTCTAATGAGGTGACACTGGGTGGGCCCCTGGAAGCCTGTCACCAGAAAGACCAAGCCATGATTAGACGGTTGGGATTTTCAGCACTGCCCCTCCCCCAGCCCAGTCTCTAGCGAGGGGGGAGGGCTGGAAATGAAGTTAACGATTGACCATGCCTGCGGGAGGAAGCCTCCATAAAATCCCGAACCCAGGCCTTCACAGAGCTGCCAGGCTGGTGGACACACCCCAGCTTCATGGGACCCTGCCAGACCCTGCCCCGTGTGCCTCTTCATCTGGCTTTTCTTTTCTTTTCTTTTTTTTTTAATATTTTAATTTATTTCTAGGAGAGAGAGAGAGAGCGTGAGCAGGGGAGGGTCAGAGAGAGAGGGAGAGAGGGAGTCACAGACTGAAACAGGCTCCAGGCTCTGAGCTGGCAGTCAGCACAGAGCCCGACGCGGGGCTCGAACCCACGAACTGCGAGATCATGACCCAAGCGAAAGTCGGACACTTAACCGACTGAGCCACCCAGGCGCCCCTTCATCTGGCTTTTCATTTGCATCCTGTATCACATCCTTTCATCATAAACCAGTAACGTAGTGAGTGAAATGTTCCTGAGCTCCGTGAGCCCCTCTAACACATTAACCAAACCCAATGACGGGGATTTGGAAAATTTTTTAAAGTTTATTTATTTATTTTGAGAGAGAGAGCACACACACTCATGGGAGGGAGGGAGGGAGAGAGAGAGAGAGAGAGAGAATCTGAAACAGGCTTTTTGCTGACAGCTCAAACCTGTGAATCATGAGATCGTGACCTGAGTGGAAATCAAGAGCCAGACGCTTAACTGACTGAGCCACCCAGTCAGAAGGGTAGGTGACAGTCTGGACTTGTGAATGGAATCTGAAACCATGGGGCAGGGGGGCTGTCGTGTGAGCCCGAGCCCTTAACCTGTGGGATCTGATGCTGCCTCCAGGTGGACAGTTGAGTCAAATTGTAGCACACCCAGCTTGTGTCAGAGAATTGACTGGTGTCGGGCAAATCCCCACACATCTGGTACCCAGGAGAAGTGGGTGTTCCCCTACTCATACTTCATATATAATTTATACTTAAATACCACACACATATAAACATATATAATATATACATTATATACTTACACTATATATACTATATAATATACATAATATATTTCATATAATATATAAAATAAGATTATTTTATTTTTTAGTGTGTTTTAAAAAAATTTTTTGAGAGAGAGTAGGGGAGGGCAGAGAGAGAGGGAGACACAGAATCTGAAGCAGGCTCAGGCTCCGAGCTGTCAACACAGAGCCCAATGTGGGGCTTGAACTGATGAATTGTGAGATCGTGACCTGAGCCAAGTTGGATGCTTAACTGACTGAGCCACCCAGGTGCCCCAATTTTTTTAAGGTTTATTTATTTGTAATCTCTACACCAAGTATGCAGCTTGAACTCATGACCCTAAGATCAAGAGTTGCATACTCTATCAAGTCAGCCAAGAGCCCCTAAAATAAGATACTTTTAGATGTATATATAAGATACATATACAGTGAGATAGGCTATGTATGATATATAATAAAATACATTATATCTACGCCTATATAATGTAATAGATACATTATATCTACGCCTATATAATATGATATACGTGTAAAATAAGACAGGGCTTGTTTTTCTGAAGAAGCCTGAATGACACAAGGTCCCTGCCGAAGCATCACCTTCCTGACTTCCCTCTTTGAAACTGTAGCTCCGTCCCCAGCCTCATGCTCTTCCATTGCGCAGACGGCAGTCTGTCTTAGTACTAATTTTATTGGGCATCTGTCTTCTTGAGAGGAATGAGGGCAGAGGGGAACTGTTGTTTCCCCAGGACTTATAACAGTGTTTGGTATACAGTAGGCACTCCATAAATGTTTGCTGAATGAGTGAGTCAGGGATAGCACACAATAAATGCTAGCCAGCTGGACTGTGACTAAGCTCGCCTTCCCAGGTCCCAGCCCATTCCATTCCAAACCTAGCATGGCTCCTGGACATCTGGATGTGGCTTGTATCCGTTAGTCCCACAGGAAAAGAACGGAGGAGGCAGGATGGGCGGGTGTAGGATCTCCTGGTTTGAATCATCTCATGGCCACGGGGCACGTGGGGCTGCCAGAACTGTTTGGTGTCTCCCTGGGGAAGGAAGGCAGGCCGACAGCAGCCGGAGTGTGAGAGCCAGATAGAGAAGCTTCTTGGGGTGGGGGCTCTGGATGGGTTGGTTGGCATTTGGCAAGAGTATTTACGGATAAGTCATTTCCTGTCTCTAGGAATTAGCTAGCTCTGGGCGGGGGCAGTCTCCCCGGCGTCAGGAAGGCCCCAACATGTCAAAGCATCAGGAAATAAGAACCACGGTCAATACATCATTGCCCTCGCCAGAGCCAGTCTCCCTCACTCAGCCTCACTGTGGTGGCTGGACAGAGCTCCCTGCTGGCCTTGGGCCAAGCCGCAGCCCGGGGCAGTCAGGCCAGAGGGGGGTGGTCCCTGTGCTCTCACGTGCCTATAGGCTCTGTCCTGCTATTGGGAACCCCGCAAGAACCTCAGGAACCCAGCACACGTGCCCCAGAGTCTGAGGAAAGAGTCTCCTGGGTCAGCCAACTCCCCCTCCCAGCCCTGGATCCCTGGTCTGGGGATGGGCAGACCAGGAGGCTGGGCCCCAACCCACTGCCTCAGAGATGGGGAAGAAGGAGGCTCCTGCAGACAGCTGGTGAGGCGCTGGCGAGCCTGCCTAGGCAAAGCTGGGAATCTCCGGGAAGTTTTGGAATTACAGGAGAACTGTCCTCTCCCAAACAGCCGACTAATCACGACTCTCCCCGCCAACCCCAACATGCCAGATAGAAGTCTTGTGAACATGAAGCCCTTTGATTCAAGCACGTGATTATCCAATTCCTACCTCGTCCACAGCCTTGATAAGATTCTATTGTTTTATTAATGATGATTGTGCTTATTATCAATAATAAAATATTTATTCATAAATAAATAATTCCTATCTAGAGTACTATTCTTATCCCAGTTTTCCAGTGAGGGAAACTGAGGCTCAGAGCACTAACACTTTGGGAGTGTTAGGATCTGGGAGCCAAAAAGACAGACTTTTTATTTGCAATGTTTCTGATTTCTGAATGGCACTCGATTTCCATACTTATTCTAGAAATGCTATGTGGGCCAGAACAGGACAGGCCACACAAGCCGACCAGACCCCTGACCTGTGGCCTGTGTGGTGTCACAGAGTGCTCGAGTCGGGGTCAGTGGATCCTGGGTTGTTTGCTGGTCCTGACACTTCCTGGGTAGTAATCACTGAGCTTCCTTGGGCCTCTTTGTCCGTTAAACGGGAATGGTGCCTGACCACCCACAGAGGGTGGAGGCGATGGGTGAGGTCACAGACCTGGGCCAGCGTGGACTAAATGCAGCGAGAAGCCCCAAAGGCCTGGGACATTATTCCTCACAGCCAGCTAGGAAGAGGCTGTACTTCCTGGCAGCTTCCTCCGCCATCTTGCACTGCCACCTGGAGACGCCTGGGGGTCAGTGTCCAGGGACCGATCGGGGAAGGGCAAGTAGCAGTCTGAGTACATCCCTCTCCTCGCTGTCCCCTCCTGGATGCAGGTGGGGGAGGTGGCCTCCGACAGCACTGCTGTGTCCCCGAACCAACTGCACACCTGATGGAAAGAAGGAGAGTGACACAAGGTGGGTGCCCAGCTTGCCAGGAGGATGTCGACATCAGCTACAGTTATCACAGGTCAAATTCCTAGCCCTTTGGGGAAGTCACAGATAATGTACCTCCCGAAGTTCTATGTTGAAATATTAATGCCCAGTAACTTCAGACTTTTTTAATGTTTTATTTATTTCTGAGAAAGAGACAGTGTGAGCAGCAGAGGGTCAGAGAGGGAGACACAGAATCTGAAACAGGCTCCAGGCTCTGAGCTGGCAGTCAGCACAGAGCCCGACGCGGGGCTCGAACCCACCAACCATGAGATCATGACCTGAGACAAAGTCGGAGCTTAATCAACTGAGCCACCCAAGTGCCCCAATGCCCAGTATCTTCAAAATGTGACTATTTGGAGATAGGGCCTTAGCGGGATCATGATCCTAATCCAATGGCTGGTGTTCTTATAAGGAGACAGAGGCACCGGGGGCTCACACAGGCACAGCGGGATAACGTGAAGGAGCAGTGAGGAGGGGCTGCCGTCTGCAAGCCAAGAGGAGGAGCCTCAGGAGGAACCAACCCTGCGGACACCTGGATTTTGGACTTCCAGCTTTTGGAACGGTGGGAAAATAGATTTCCGTCGTTTAAGCCCCACTGGCCTGTGACGCTTTGCTATGGCAGCTACAGTAAACTAGTACAGTGAACAGAGGGAGCGACATAAAGCTCCCATTGAGCAAACCTTCCTTGCACAAGAGTCCCCAGATCCTGCTGCAAACAAGCAAACACTGGACAGAGAATCATGTTCATTCCTTCTGGAAGTGCCAGGTACACAGACAGCTGGTGGGATTCAGCACCAAGGACAGTAGCCGGTCCAGCCCACGGTAAGACCTAGCGCTGAAAGAATGGAGCCATCCCTGCTTAGAATCCCTCCACCTGATGCGGAGGAGCCCACCAGAGAGGGTCACCAAAGACCATGAGACCAAGCAGAGACCTTGGCACAGCGTGGTGAAAAACAGTCTGGAATTCCCACAGATTACTGTTGGTTGATGGCCAAGTGTTAGCAAACTTCCTGCGAAGGCCCAGATGGTTAAATATTAAAAAAAAAAAAAAAAAAAAAAAAAACATTAAAAAAATGTTTATTGTTGAGAGACAGAGACAGACAGAGAGATCAGGGAGGGGCAGAGAGAGAGACAGACAGAATCTGAAGCAGGCTCTAGGCTCTGAGCTGTCACCACAGAGCCCAACATGGGACTTGAACCCATGAACCATGAAATCATGACCTGAGCTGAAGTCAGATGCTTAACCGACTAAGCCACCCAGGCACCCCAGCTTCCCTTCCTTTATGTTCATCTATTTTGTATCTTAAAGTAAGACCTCTGTGCTGACCCAGACCTTGTTCACAGCCTTCCTTTGACAGACGTCACCCTGGGCTGGTGAACTGTGAGTCCACAGGAACCTGAAACCCGGTTCAAGCCCCAGCTCTGCCATTTACCTGCTATGTATATTTGGGGAAGTGACTTAACCTCCACGTGCCTCAGTTTCCTCACCTGGAAAATGAGGATAAGGTACCCATCACACAGGGTCATTGTGAGATTTCAACAAGTGAGTAAATCCCTTTAAAAAGTGTGTGCCATATTGTAAGAATATGGAAATATTAAAGAAAAAAATTTTAAGTAAGCTCCATGAGCAACGTGGTCTTGAACTCACCACCCTGAGATCAAGAGTCATATGCTCTGACTGAGCCAGCCAGGTGCCCTGTTTTAATTTTATTTTATTAGTACCATCTGTATCTATAACACTCCCTCTCCCCACTAAACTGGGATTCCTTTTATTAGCCTTTATCCCAGGACTCTGCATAAGATTTCATCTACAGCAAGCCTTCCCCCTGGTTGATTATGGTCAAATACACATACCATAAACTTTACCATTTTAACTGGTCTTCCTTCCCACCAAACACCCTGCACACATCTCTAAATACCATATTGCCCTGTGTATATGAGACATAATTACACTAAATATCATATATATACATATATAAAATATATATGAATTTACATGACGTGTGTATAAGATTTATACACACTAAATATCATATATATGTTATATGTGATCCAGCCATACACTAAGCACCACATATACCTATATCACCACATATATGATAAATGATACCTCTATCCGCGTGCTCTGGCACCAGCTGGGGCATGTACTCTGTATACGGCATGTCAGCATGCACACTAAATACTGTGTATGCATGTGTGTAAGATATATGTAAACCGATTATACACATATCAGTTATACATGGCCGTGTAAACCTGTTTTCTCATCTGTAAGGCGAGGGACCTAGAACCCCTACCTTATAGGGTGGATGTGAAGTGGTTACCGGGCAAAGGGCTTCCTAAGTGTCGCTATTAAATTGCACTGACTCTTTCACCACTGGAGAAGGGGGCTTTTCATTTTTGGGCCTCAGTTTCCACATCTCCAAAAGGGGGGAAGTCCTAGTGCGGAGGGCCCCTGTGGGGTTTAAGGAGAGAGCAGGAGGTCCCTCGGTTTCCGCCGGCGTGCGGGGCAGCATCGCCCGGGAGGCCGCCGGGCCCGCCCCCCGCGAATCCGGGCCGGTCCGGGGGTCCGCACCTCGGGGGAGCTCGGTTCGGCGCCGGCACTGGGGGCGGGGGGCTCGGTGGGGTGCTGACCAAGGCGCGGAGCTCCACGCCCGGCACGCAGCAAGTGCACGCTCCGAAACTGCTGGCGGCGGCGCTGCAGTTACTATTACCTAAACAACAGCGACAACCAGAGCAGCTCGGACGGACCGAGCCGCGCGCACCACTCCCCCGCATAGGTGCTGTCCTCGGACCCAAAGTCTGGGCGGAGAAACTGAGGCAGGGAGGGGCGAGGAATTCCCAGCCCCTTCCGGGTCCCTCCCGCGATCCGGGTGCGCGACCCTCCCCACGACGAAAGCCCGGCGGAGTCACCGGCGGCCACGTGACGGCAGCTGGGGACCCGCCGCAGTCGGCTCCGGGGAGAGCGCGGTCTGCGCGGGAGCGCCTCGCCGCCCCCGCCGGGGCCCGCGGGACCACGCCCTCCGCTCCTCCCGAGGGATTCCGGCGGCTGGGGTGGCGGGGAGGAGGGCGTGGAGGGGAGGCGGGGCGGGGCTCGGAGGGAGGAGGGAGGGAGGGGGAGGGCGC
Source organism: Proteles cristata cristata (assembly GCA_017311185.1). Taxonomy (NCBI): domain Eukaryota; kingdom Metazoa; phylum Chordata; class Mammalia; order Carnivora; family Hyaenidae; genus Proteles; species Proteles cristata. The sequence continues at coordinate 37,526 of JAESUZ010004440.1, read as the reverse complement.
GGAGGGGAGGAGGAAGTAGGTAAGGGGGCTTGGAGCGGGACGAGGGGGAGGGAGGGGCTTGGAGGGAGGAGTAAGGAGGGGCTTGGAGCGGGACATGGGGAGGAGGGGCTTGGAGGAGGAGTAAGGGGTGGGGCTTGCGGGACGATGGGGAGGAGAGGGGGCTTGGCTGGAGGGCCTGGAGGAGAGTAAGGGGTGGGGCTTGGAGAGACAGGGAGAGGGAGGGGGAGGGAGAGGAGGGCTTGGAGGGAGGAGTGAGGGAGGGGAGGGGGGGCCCGAGGGAGGTGAGGGAGTGAAGGGGAGGAGGCTTGAGGCGGACATGAAGGGAGGAGGGAGCCTTGGAGGAGGCAGGAGGGGAGTGTGGGAGGGGAGGAGGGCTGAGGAGCAGAGAGTTGCGGAGGTCGAGCGGGGAAGAGGGAGGGAGGGGAGTGAGGGGCTTGGAGGGAGGGAAGATGGAGGGCGGGGCTGGAGAGAGAGGGAGCTAATGGAAAGAGGAGGGAGGGGAAGAGGAGGGAGGAAACGGGGTAGGGGTGGGTGGGAGGGAAGGGAGAGGGAGGTGGAGAGGGAAGGGGGGAGGGCAGGGAGAGTGGAGGATGTGCGGAGAAAGGAGTGAGGCGACGGGGAGGAGGATGGAGGAGGAGCGGCTGGAAAGGACCCGACGGCAGCGCAGCCGCAGCGGTAGGAAAGAAGAGGGGGGGACGTAGAGTCAGGGGCGGAGGGACGAGGGGAGGGGCGCTGAGGAGGGAGGTGGAGGGCTGGAGGCCAGAGTCGGGGGTGGGGGTGAAGGAAGGGGAGCTGGAAAGGAGGTTGGGGAGGGCGGAGGCCAGGTGAACGGTGAAGCGGAGGAGGAAGGGGGGGGAGGAACGGTCCGGAGGCGCCAGGTTGGAAACGGGTGGGAGCGGGGCGTCCGGCATCACCAGGTCCGCCTGGGCTCGATCCCAGCTGCGCGTCCTTGGACCAGTGTTGTCATTTTCTGAGCCTGGGTCTTCTCCCCTGCGGGGAGGCTGCGTGTAAGGGAACCGCCGTGGAGGGCTGCTCCGTGGGCCGCAGGGCCAGTCCACGCAGCCTCCGACCCGGGGACCTCCAAGGGGACCCCGCAAAGCCGCGCTGTCCCGCACACCTTGTGCGCACGTGCAAGTAAGTGCCCGCGTCCGCGCCGCCCGCTGTGGCCGGCGCGGCGGTGGGACTGAACTTTCAGCTGCATTTGATTTTAGTTAATATAAGTTGTCCTAGTTACATGCGACCCCGGCTGCTGTGTTCCGCTTTGCAGCTCTAAAGCCTTAGCTCTTTGTATTGTATATGCTAAGCCTCTCGTATTTTGTAACAGTTTGATGGGTCCTTGTGAAGACCCTACAGCACCAACAGTCACAACAGCAATACCTCATTACTGGGTCTTTATGAAGTGCCAGGGACGGTTGTAATGTTGAGCCCCTGGCGTGGAAGAACCCACTGCGTCCTCACCGTGTCTCTCTGGGGTGTGCGCTCTTACAGTGTGTCCGGACAACCTTCACTACTGCTGTCACTTACTGGGTGCCGTGTGCCAGGCACCCTGAGAAGCCCTTGGCACATATAATGTGATTTAACTGCAGGAGGAGGAGGCTTCTGCCTAATGAATTTGGGAAAGGAGGCCGGAAAGGGCCAGCAAGGTGGGGACTAGCGTGTGATTGTGTGTTGTCTCTACTCGGATGGGAGCTAGAAGACCCTGGAAGTCACGGAGAAGGGGGCAGAGCAGAACTCACCTGCCCTGAGGGCTCCATCTGTTGCCCGGGGCACCTGTGTGGTCCTACATCACCTCTTCCCGTGAACTGGCTTTTGGGGTTTTTCCCAGGTCATTGCTCCTTCCTCCTCTGCCCCCAGCCCGCTTTCCCTTTTCCTTTTAAAACTTTCTCGTTTCGGATATTAAAAATGGCCACCCATTTGTTGCAGCTCCTGCGATATATCGAGGGTTAGACTCTGTTTTCCCGTTCCGCGAATCTGTGCTGAATCTGTGGCTTGCTTTGGCTAATAGGATATGGCGGAAATGATGGTGTGGGATTTGGAGAGTTAAACCTTCTGATTCTATCACCAGTTCCAGCATGTGTCCCCTCCGCCCCCCAACACACACACACCACCAAGCAATCATCTGACACTAACTGGGTGCTGGAAACCCTATCTACCCGGAGACAGTATCAGTTTGAAATCAGTAACTATTTCAGATAGATTTCCGTATTGGCACTCCAACCGCCAATGTATAAGAAGGCCTGTCTCAATTACTGCCTCGTCCATCAGAGGCAGTGACCTTGAGCTCCTGAATTTTTGGATGGAAGAAGGTCAAAGCGTGTGTGTGCGGGGGTGGAGATTATGCACGGCCCCCCAATATCGTGTCTCCGCTTCTTCCACACTGCGAGATCTCCTAGGTTTTAGCTGCATTTCCCAGCCTCCCTTGCAGATAGGTGTGGCCAAGCGACTAGCTTCTGATGGGTGAGGGGCCTCCGGAGGCATCAGGTGAGGGCTTTCAGGCAGAGCACTGCCGCCTTCAGATTCTGGTTGTGCCACTCTCCCTGCTAAGGAACCTTGGGAGGGCTCCTGGGTGGCTCAGCCGACTTCACCTTAGGCCGTGATCTTGCGGTTTGTGGGTTCAAGCCCCGCATCAGCCTCTGTGCTAACAGCTCAGAGCCTGGAGCCCACTTCGGATTCTGCGTCTCCCTCTGTCCCTGCCGTTTCTCTCTCTCTCTCTCTCTCCAGTAAATATTAACAAAAAGGAACTTTGGGAAAGGGACTTAATTTCTGTACACCTCAGTCTCCCCATCTGTACGGTGGGGGTAGGGATAGTATTATCTAACGTGTTGTTAGATAGTGTTGTTGTGAAGGACACATGGAGTCATACAGTGGAGCATGGAGAGCAGTTCCTGGCACAGACGTTCTATATGTGTGGCCATTAGCATCATAATTTATTATCACCTCCTAAGCTTGGTGGGAGGTTTAAGTGCAACTCCGCTCCGTGCCTAGTATTAGAACAAGCTTCCCTAGTGTTTATTGGTCTCCCAAGACCAGGGAGAGATGCTAGGGGGGGATTATATCCATCCATCTATCCGCCCCCACCAACAGCACTAAAGGACATTCAATAGATTTTCCATTTCCTTCATCATAGGTACTTATTTGCCCAATAAATATTTCCCAAGGCATGAAGATTCATAGGAGGGACCTTTCTTTTGTTCACATTTCTTTAAAGAACTGCCTGTAGAGATGCGGATGTTTATTTATAAGTGATCACCTGCTTTCCAGAGAAGGTGAGAGGTGGGAAAGAAGTGGAGGAGAAGGAGAGGCAGGTGTGGAGCTGGGATTCTTTTCACTGCTGAATTCAACGTGGCGCGAGGCAGCTGGTGTTGAGCACAAGTGTGTGGAAGAAGGGAGGGAGGAAATAATTGGGTCAAGGAGGAGCCTGAGGTTTTTTTCCCTTCTTTCCCCTTGAGTAGTGGGAGAGAGACTAAGAAATAAAGTGGGCGTCTGATATATGAAGACTTCTATTTCCTGCATCCTTTGACTAGCAGGGATCTCAGGGGACCAGAGGCTTCGGGGTGAGTAGGGAGCCTTTCACTCAATCAGTCCCCGAGCATGTCCTCTGTGGCAGACACAGCTCTAGGAGCTGGGAATCCAGCAGTGAGCAAACTGAAGCCCCTTGTCACCTGGAGCCCCCCATGCTAATTTCTGAGTGGGTAAGAGGCAGTGAGGTGGGGGTGGGGGGAGGTGGCTTCAGCTTTGGCAGTCGGGTAGGATCTCTGTCAGAAGGTGACATTTGAGCAGAGCCCTGATTAGCAATACCCCCAGTAGGAGAGGAAACCCCGCTATTTCTGGGTTGCTAACTTATTGAGACTCTCCAGTGGCAGAGACCGAGCAGAGCGTACTTACCCTGTCTTATCTGAAACCGGGACCCTCCAGGTACCCTTCAAAAAAAAACTAGCGAAATCGCACAAGCCTACAGGGTAGCATCAAAAATAAGACAGCATGCCTTTCATGTATTTGACACTCAGATTTTTTTTAATTACATAGGTACATGGCTTTGATTTTAAAAAGTAGTTTAAGGGGCACCTGGGTGGCTCAGTCAGTTAAGCATCTGACTTCTGCTCAGGTCATGATTTCTTGGTTTGTGAGCTCAAGCCCCGTATCAGGCTCTGTGCTGACAGCTCAGAGCATGGAGCGGCTTCAGATTCTGTGTCTCCCTCTCTCCATGGCCCTCTCCTGCTTGTGCTCTCTGTCTCGGTCTCTTTCTCTCTTTTAGGCACCTTCAGGAGATGTACACACCTGCCTCATCTCATCTGATCCTGACAGGGCCAGCAAACAAGGGAATCAAATGGTAGGACCCTCTTTCCCTCTACACCTGAGGGAGGGTTTCCATGCCAATCAACCATCTCTCACAGATGGAAAAGAGAAGACAGGTTGGCTCCCCAAGAATGGATCTGGGCTGCTCTCTGGGAGAAGAAGACCCCTGAGGAGACCTAGTGTAAGGACTGAACAAAGTTGACACAGCCAGCCATGGCCCAGCCCCCCTTCCCTCAGGAATGTGCGATCCCTGGGGGTGAGACTGGGGAGGAGAGGTGTGTCTCCTGATGGTGATGAGCCTCCAGGAGTAGTCTGCCCTGTGGGCGGGACAGGGGCGGGCTTTAGAGACAGTCTCTCAGGTCTGAATCACAACTCTGCTATCTACTGCCTTTGTGAGCCAGATGACTATGACCTGTGTGAGCCAGGTGACTCGGTTTAATAGCTGTCAGAAGGCATTGGGAATTGGGAGTGAGCAAGACCGTTCATATCCCAGCTCTAAGAGGGGACTCACCTTCTCTGCATCCCTTTTTAAAGAGTATTATTTTATTTTATTTCTTGACAGTTAATAAATCAAAACATTTTCTTTGTCAAAGGTCAAAACATATTGATAAAGCAAGACTTCCTGCCTGTCTCACTTCATCAACCCTGGCCGTCTTCTCTGGAGGTGAGTAGCTGGTGGGTTTAGGGGGCTCTGGAGGATGCTTTTCCTTCTCGTGCACATACATGTCTGTACCCATAGAAGTAGATGCAGTTTTTGTGTGCATGGCTGGAAATGCGTTGATTCACTCTCTTTATCCATAGAACAAGTCTGGCCAATATTACCCATCCTGTAATAAGATTGCCAAAAATATATAAGTCTCTTCCTATGATATATATACTATTATTATTGAATACACTTTAATAATTAAACCTATGTATCATATTTGATGCTAAGGTGCACTTTTTTTACATTCTAATATCTCTGACATTGAAATATGCCTTAATATTATCAATACTTTTGGATTTGAGGATTTTAACTTTTTGAGCAAAACTGTCACATTCACAGCACCACTGTGAAATTAACCAAATATAATAAGGCCACTCTGTCTAATCCTGATCCTCAAAAAATAAAACACTTCCTGTAAACCTATAATCCATGGCCAAAAACTTAATCCCTAAATTTAGCCTAGCTGAGATTTGAAGATACGTGTTCCAGCAGGATAATCATTTAACAAAATTACTGCCTTTTTTTTTTTATCATGAGTGAACAAATGTAGCCTTTAAGATTGGTAATCTTGTGAGCCTTTTCTCTTAAATGCTTGTTGTGTCCTAAATTTGGTGAGCCTTTATGTACACATCTATGTGTCCAGCGAAAATATTCAGCACCGTTGTGCATGTTGTTGGGTTTTCATATGAGCGATGTCAGACTGCTTCTGTGGTTTTGGAACCTACTTTTTTCCACACAGTATGTCCATGTGATGGTGTGTCTTCAAGAACTTTCCATATCAATCCACCAAGATCTATTTTATTCTGTAAAATGAGAGTAATAAGATTACCCAAGTGACAGCATGGAGGAGGGCACATATTTCTCTAAGCAGACTCGGCAACTCTGCTGTTTTACTGTTTTACCCCACATCCACAGGTGCCTAGAAACTTTAAGGTTTTAGGCAACTAGGTGAATTTTCTCACTTCGATCATCCATCTTTCGCCTGCAGAATAAATTGAACAGTTTTCAGTAGTGGTAAAACAGAAAGGTCTTTGGTGACAGGTTGCCCTGGTTAAATCCTGGCTATTTACAAGTTGAATTTGGGCCTTTCCCAAGTGTGAGGCTCCCAAATGATCACTCTCTGGAAATAACCTTAATGTCTGGCAGCTGGGGGAAGAATCACACAACTAGATGTAGCCACATAGTGGGATCAATTCCCTGGAGTTGCTAAAAAGAATGAAGTAGATTCTCTTCTTTGTGGGCTAATCGTCATGGATAGGATTCCTTGTCTGATGCCACACATCCCTGTCTTCTGGGCCACAGCCGAAGGACCAGGGTGGGAAACAACAGATCACCAGCCTATGGAGTGTTCTCATAAGAATTCATGATTAGATGATTCAGCTGGGAAGACCATGGGCTGCATCCAGCCAGCTGATATGTTGGTTCACTCATCTTTAATTTAATGAGTTGCCATCATTAAAATATTGGGAATGGCACCTGGATGGCTCAGTCAATTAAGCGTCTGACTTTGGGTCAGGTCATGATCTCACAGTTTGAGTTACAACCTTGCACTGGGCTCTGTGCTGACAGCTCAAAGCCTGGAGCCTGCTTCACATTCTGTGTCTCCCTCTCTCTATGCCCCTCTCCCAGTCACACTCTATCTCTCTCTTTCTCTCTCTCAAAAATAAATAAATATTAAAATATTGGGATATTTTGGGGCAGTAGTCTGGCTCAGTTGGTAAAGCATCTGACTCTTAATCTTGGGTGTACAAGAGTTTGAACCCCATGGTGGGTGTACAGATTACTTAAAAATAGTGATTAAAAAAATTTAAAGATAGGGGCGCCTGGGTGGCTTAGTCGGTTAAGCGTCCGACTTTCGCTTGGGTCATGATCTCGCGGTTCGTGGGTTTGAGCCCCGCGTCGGGCTCTGTGCTGACTGCCAGCTCAGAGCCTGGAGCCTGTTTCAGTCTGTGACCTCTCTCTCTGACCCTCCCCTGCTCACGCTGTCTCTCTCTCTCTCCTAGAAATAAATAAAACATTAAAAAAAAATTTAAAGATATTGGGAGGGAGCACCTGGGTGGCCGAGTCAGTTGAGTGTCCGACTTTGGCTCAGGTCATGATCTCATGGTTCAGGGACTGCTGTCAGTGCAGAGCACACTTTGGATCCTCTGTCCCCCTTTCTCTATCCCTCCCCCACTTAACCTCAAAAGTAAACATTAAAAATAAAAGATATGGGGATGTTTTGTGTTTACAAACATCAACTTTTCAGTCATTCAGTCCTTCAAAAATAAAAACATTCATAGAACATCCAGTATGTGCCAAACAGTGTTTAAAGTGTTAGAGGCTCAGGAATGAGCTAGAAACACAGTTCCTACCATCATGGAGTCTACATTCTAGAAGGTGATGCAGATAATAAGCAAGAAAAAAATTGTGTGTGTGTGTGTGTGTGTGTGTGTAATGTAATGAGCTCTACTTCTTTAGGGAATTTGGAATGTCAATACCCACTATGCCAACAACTCCATGAGAAGATAGAAAAGTAGGTAGGAGCCAGGGATATCTGGGTGGCTCAGTCGGTTAAGCGTCCAACTCTTGATTTTGGTTTAGGTTATGATCTTACAGGTCAGTCAGTTAAGCACCCGACTGTTGATTTTGGCTCAGCTCATGATCTCATGGGTTCATGGGCTCAACCCCCATGCTGTCAGTGTGGAGCCTGGTTGGGATTCTCAATCTCCCTCTTTCTCTGACTCTCCCACATTCATACACTCTCTCTCCCTCTCTCAAATAAAATAATTTTTTAAAAAATGGATAAGAGCTAGACTTCAATGACTTTGAGCTGATCAAAGAGCTCATATCAGAGGCTTGAAGCTTCCTACTTCTTGAAAAGGTGTGGAAACTATCCCCTTAGGGGAAGGGGATATGCCCCCAACATCCTGGATGTCCCCTGCAATAGCCAACACATAGTGGGTGCTTTATGAATGTCTGTCTCTTGAGTGATAGGAGGAGCTGTGGCTTTCCTGGTGACCAGATTTTTGGGAAGAACAAATTTATTCATTTGTTCGTTCATTAATCCCACAGTGGTTGGATTTTATGCCAGAGACTCATTTTTTAAGAACTTGGACAGTTCAAAACCCACCTAATTTAAGACCAATCCTAACAGAAGGTGGTTGGTATGTCTCTTTACCAGTGAGAGTGATATTAGAATAACAAGCATAGTGTACAATGTTCACAATTGGTCATATTCAAAAGTATGGATTTTTGAGGAATTTTTAAATTGTGAGGCTTCTTCTCATCTTTTCTTTAAAAAAAATGCCCCCGCTCATGATTTCAAATGTTTATAACTCAGGTTAGCATAAAATATAGTCATGTTGTATTTATATAAATCTACAATAATATCCTTCTTGTGACACCACTTCACATCATAAGAACTAAGGCCTTTCCAAAAACTCACCTATATCTGTACAGCAACTCCTCTGTTTCCCCCCAGCCCAAGGTAACCATCAGCCCGAATCCTGGGCACCTTTCCCTTGTTTTGCTTTTTGTACAATATCCCCCCCCCGGAGATGCTTTGGAAACTCCGTGTTAATGATTCCAGTCAGACTGTAGCCAGGGCCTACTGTCCTAAGAGTCAAAGCTGCCTGTTAGAAATGACTCTGCAGTTTTCGCCCTCCTCTGCTTTCATCTGTGCTCCCCACAGCCAGAGAGTTTTGTTTCCAGGCAACGACAGGGATTTTCCCAGGCTGATGCAGATAGGTTCTTTGACAAAGGGAGAGGAGGAGGGGGAGGGGGAGGGCGGTAAGAAGGGGAGATGGAGAGATGGAGAGAGAAGGGTAGAGAGAGCCATCTCCAGCTGGTCCGCTGGGGATTCAGCACCGAGGACAGCTCAAGCAGGCCGGTTCAGCACCACGGACAGTTCCATGTAGCTGCTGCCTCCTCCACACACATGAACTCTTCTGAGCAGATTCTTGGACCCAAACGTCACCCCCAGAGTTTCCGAATGCTGGTATCTGGGTAACCTAGGGGCTCCTGGTGTTAACCTCAGAAACACAGGCATTGAATATTTAACATGCCCCAAAGAGAGAATTCTGGATTTTCTCACACACACAAAGTTGGTCTACTCACTTCATTCACTATAGAGCACGTACTTGCTCAGACTGAAAGTCCAAAAGTCTGCCTTGATTCCTTCGTTTTTCCTACCTCTCACATGCCATCCATTATCCTCTCAGCGCCGCCGCTAAAGTGTATCTTGCATCTGTCCACTGCCGTCCCCCTGCTGTCACCGCCTCATTCCAGTCTACCATCATGTTTTACACGATTGATTGCAACAGCCTCCTCACGGATCTTCCCGTTTTACCTCCTGCCCCTTCTAGAGTTTCCTCCACACAACAGTTTCAGCCATGCCTTGAAAATGTAAACTGGATAATATCACACCCTTCCTCAGTGCCTGTCCATAATTTCCCAATGCAAAACAATAACATTCAAAATGTCACTGTGGCTTTCAAGACCCCGGATGGCTATCTGATCCTATATCCTGTTACTTTCTCCCTTGCCTGACCACTCTGGTCACATTGGCCTCCTTATTGTTCCTCAGGGCCTTTGCACCTGCTGTTTTTTCTACCATGAATTCTTGCATAGCTGGCTCCTTTTAGGTCTTATCTCAAAATACCACTTTTTCAAAAAGACCTCTCCGGACCACTCCCATCTAAAGTGGCCTCACAGTTACTATCATGCCAGTCTATTTTATGTAATTCATAGAATTAACACAAACTATATTTTGTTCTATGTTTATTGGTTTGTCTGCTTCATTTCACTAGACTATAAACTCCATTAAGTCACAGGCCTTGACTGTCTTGGCACTCAGAATGATATCTGCAACATAACAGCTTTTTATTTTTATTTATTTTTAAATCGTTAACGTTTATTTTTGAGAGAGAGAGTGTGTGTGTGTGTGTGTGTGAATGGGGGAGGGGCAGAGAGAGAGAGGGAGACACAGAATCTGAAGCTGGCTCCAGGCTCTGAGCTGTCAGCACAGGGCCCCAACAGGGGGTTCAAACTCATGAACTGCAAGATCATGACCTGAGCTGAAGTTGGATGCTTAATTGACTGAGCCACTAAGGTATCCCTAGAACAGATTTTTATTTATTTTTATTAATTTTTAATTTTTTAATTTATTTCTGAGAGAGACAGACAGCGTGAGCAGGGGAGGGTCAGAGAGAGAGGGAGATACAGAATCTGAAACAGGCTCCAAGCTCTGAGCTAGCTGTCAGCGCAGAGCCCCATGTGGGGCTCAAACCCACAAACCGTGAGATCATGACCTGAGCCGAAGTCGGATACTTAACCGACTGAGCCACCCAGGCACCCCTATAACAGCTTTATACAAATATTTGTTGAATTGCTGAATAAATGAGTGAATGAATGAATGGACACCCAGCCAGCATTAAATTGTCCCTTCCCAGCTACTCATGGAGCCCCAGAGAGGTCAACAGTACTCAGTTCCTGCTAGACCAGTAGTCATAGGTGCTGATTCAGGGTTTGACAGCTGTGTTTTAAGTCCCCAAGACCACTCACCGGGCTGATGATTCACTAGCAGAACTCCCCATGTAGGTATACTCATGGTTATGATGTGTTACAGTGAAAGGTAAAAAAGCACCATCAGCAAAGGGAAAAAGCTCATAGGTGTAACACATCTTCTCTTTTGCTATGACCTCATGGTAATCAGAGTTTACTTCTTCACCCCTTGGTCTGCTATGAAGAGGGAAGATGTGTCACAGCTAGGGGGATGGCTCATTGGGGGACAATGATCCAATCTACCACATTAAGTGGCAGATTCTAGGTATGATTTATTAATCTTGATTATATTTCCATTTTTTATTATGGCACATGGAACTGGCTTTCCACTTGTAAAGTGCTGCAAAGTTTCCTTTTTTTAAGGTGTATTTATTTAGAAAGGAAGGGGGCTCTTGGGTGGCTTAGCTGGTTAAGCATCCGACTTCAGCTCAGGTCATGATCTCACGGTTCGTGGGTTCGGGCCCCACGTCTGGCTCTGTACTGACAGCCAGCTCAGAGCCTGGAGGCTGCTTCAGATTCTGTATCTCCCTCTCTCTCTGATCCTCCCCTGCTCATCTCTCTCTCTCTCTCTCTCAGAAATAAATAAAACATAAAAAAATATTTAGAAAGGAGGGAGCGCACATGCACAAGCAGGCTCTGTACTGTCAGCGTAGAGCAGCGCCCGATGTGGGGCTCCATCCCACAATTGTGAGATCATAACCTGAGCCAAAATCAAGAGTCAGATGCTTAACCAACTGAGCTCCCCAGGTTCCAGCAAAGTTTCGTTTGAAGAGGCACTTAAAAAAGAATAGAAAGTGCGTTTATTTAAAATAAAATTACAACTTACGAATATACAGATGTTATGTGGAAAGGGAAGCAGTCATATGGTGATTTCCATAAATGCAGAGATTGGCAAAGATTGTGAAAGGGAAATGTGAGAGACTGAAGTTTGAGAAAAGTCAGAGGAAGATATAGAATAGGATTCCAGACACACTGTCTGCTATGGGTGTTGTGCCCGATTCGCGAGTTCCCAGAGACCTCCAAGGAGCCGACACCGATGCAAATACAAAACGGTCTTTATTACAAGCTTGAGCAGGGGCCCGTGTGCCTACCGGTGTCGTGGCAGCAAGGTGAAGCCAAGAACAATAGCGAACAGGGTTTTTAAGGAGTAAGGGATGGGGGTGTTACAGTACATGTAGCATCATCACATAAGCACCAATTACAATTACAGCTCTGACCATTCAGTATCTGTGAGGTGTTCATTACTTTTGGTGGGACCCAATCATGACTTTTGAGAATCCTTTGAAAATGACCAATTATGAGGTGAGTTCAAAGGGCCCACGTGGGGTTCAGGCAAGCGGTGAGAAATTGGCTAGTTTGTATCTGCAGTTCCCAGCCTTGACTCAGACCATAGCAATGTTTTTTGATTAGCTGAACTGAGGGTGGTCCGAGGATGGCTTTAGCCTTAAACAGTCTGAGATTGGGACTGGGATTGGGACTACGTGCAGCCCGAGGTTTCTCTTAATGGAGGCCTTAATTTTTGGCTCTTCAGGGGAAGGAGTCATGTCCTAAGAAATCACTCAGTAGCCCCTCCCCACCTCTGACCTTGGGGAAACCTCTCAAACTTGAGTCTATTTTAAGAATAACCTTTATTTTTTAAATGCTTATTTATTTACTTATTTACTTGTTTCAAGAGAGACACAGACAGAGCTCGAGCAGGGAGGGGAGAGAGAGAGAGAGGGAGGGAGACACAGAATCCAAAGCAGGCTCCAGCCTCCAAGCACAGTACAGAGCTGGATGCAGGGCTTGAACCCATGAACAGTGAGATCATGACCTGAGCGGAAGTGAGCCACCCAGTGCTGAGAACAGCCTTAATCATCTGAACTATCAGGATCACACGTGGGATTTCCCCCCATGTTGAGGATCTGGTGTTCAATAATAGTGACTCAGTCTGTATACGGTGTGCATGTGTTAACTCCTCTGATGTTCATGATAACACCCTATGAGGTAGGACGTTATTGTCTTCGTTTATAGGTAAGGAAACTGAGACCCAGTAATTCACTTCCCAAGGTTACACAGCTGGTATACAGTGGCTGTAGGTCTGGAGCCAGCTCTCAAGTCTGCCCAAGACCCCACGAGCTGGCCAGCTCCCCTCGTGTCCTGCGCTGGGCGTTTTGCGATGGAAGGAAGGGGTGAAGGGGTGAATGAGGAGCCTTACTCTAAATCCGCCTCTCCCCACCTCTCCTCTCTCCACACTGAACTATACTTGGAATGGCTGGAAGCTCATCTCCTAAACTTCTTTTTTCTTACTACTTTTTAAATTTTTATTTATTTTTGAGAGGGAGAGACAGAGACAGGGCATGAGTTGGGGAAGAGCAGAGAGAGGGAGACGCAGAATCCGAAGCAGGCTCCAGGTCCCACGCTGTCCGCACAGAGCCTGACGCGAGGCTTGAACCCACGAACTGCGATACCATGACCTGAGCCAAAGTTGGACACCCAGCTGACGGAGCCACCCAGGCGCCCCATCATCTCCTAGGCGTCTAAACAAAGAAAGCTTCCCTCCCACTTACATGGCGAATACGGAAACGCCTGAGAAGTGATCTTGATCCTCCCATGCTCTTGCCCCCCACCCCCCACTTTCCCCCTCCCTCTCCTCGCCTTCCCCTCCCCCGCTGCTTCCGCTTCTGCGCAGCTGCAATAGCTGCAGCGCCGGCTCTGCAGTGCCGGGACTGGGTCTGGTTGGGGAGGGTGAGTCCTTCGAGGGACCCCCACGGCCGGGAGGTGGGCCTGGGAAGCCGGGGTGGGAGTGGGGGTGCCGGTGGCGACCTCGGGAGCCCGCGTGTGAATGTGTGCGAGTCTGTGTTCGCGGGTGGAGCGGAGGTGCTCTAGAGGCGCAGGCCCGGGGAGGGGGTCTCCAGTCCCTCTACCGCAAGAGGGGTCAGGCCGGGTCTGGGGCGCGTCCGTTTGTCCGCCCGGAGCGGACTGTCGGCCGGCGGCGTGCCTCGCCGCGCGCAGGGGGGACTGAGCCCGCGTGGCGCACCTCCGGGGGTGGCCGCGTGCGCGTGTGCCCAGGTCTCGCGGGGGTCTTGGCGTGTGGGTCGCCGTGTCCGTGTGCCCGCCCGCGTGTGCGCCTGCACATGTGTGCGTTCTGCGTCTCGGAGCGCGTGTACCGCGCCGCGGCGGCCCTGCCCGCAGGCCCGGGGGTCGGACACGCTTGCGTCCCGCCCAGCTCGGGTTAGCTGTGCGGCTTTGATCGAGGGCCTTCTCTGTCTGTAAAACGGGCGTGACAGTATCTGCGGTGGCGAATTGTGGAGAGGAGTCCGTTAGGAAGAGGGTGCGGCATGCGCCCCCGGCCTGGCCCCCCGGCGCCCCTGCAAACCGTGGCCGCCAGGGTTACTGTTACTGTTGTGGTGGCCCGTCGTCGTTACCGCATCCCCCTCTTTCCTTCTCCGCGGGTAACCTGTTTGCTATTTCTCCGAGGACAGGGAGGCTGTGAGGTGTGAATTCCCACGCACGCACGCACACGCACACACACACACGCACCATCCCCCCACTCCCCGTCAGCCCCGCAGATTTCTGTCCCTCCCCTCCTCCCGCCTCCATCCAACGCGGATGACCTGTTTGCTATTTCTCCGGGGACAGGCTGTGCGGTGTGAATTCCTACGCAGCCCTGCAGCGCGCCTCCATGTAACACACACACACACACACACACACACACACACACACACACACACACACCCCACCTCCCTACCCTCCCTCCCCCACCAGCAGCCCCGCAGATTTCTCTCTGTCCCTCCCCTCCTCCCGCCTCCATGTAACCAGATCCACCCTCTTCTGACCTGGGCCCCCAGGCTCCCATCTCCATTGGCCACCCCTCTCCCTGGGCCGCCTTTCGTATTCTCTTAAACACAGAATTATATCTCATATTAGAAACAGAGAGAGAGAAAAAGAAAAGGAAAAAAGAACCAAACACGACCCCCACTCGTGCCGTTTCACTAACTCTTTCACGAAGGCCAGTATTTTTTCCCCTTGGAAAATGTTTGGGTTCCCAGCCGCGTCTCCCCAGCCGCTACGCGCCCGCCGGCGCACACCGAGATTGCAGCCCCACGACCCGTGCCCTTGGGCTCGCTGGCCTGGTGGCTTCCTTTTAAACATTTGAAAGTCTTGGCATTTTGCAGCGCGGAAGATGTCCTCTGAAACCGTAGACTTCCGGGCTCTCTTGCGAAGTGGGACGGTGGGAGACGCTGGGCCCACGTTCTCACCCTGCAAGTACGGGCTGGATGGAACGGGGCCGCTCCTTAGACACAGTCGCCACCACTCCGTGTCCCCTCTGCCCATACCAGGCTCCGCTCACGCTGGCATTTGCTCCCGGTTTCCTTACCACAGAGAAGTATTTCTCAGGGAAGTATTTAATTTTCACTTTCAAACAGTGGAAGTAAAAGCGGGAGGTGTGGGTGGGGACGGACTCTTATTAGCTTTTTAGTTTGCGTCCAAACTCCTGGAGGGGGGCCTGCCTGCGACACCAGGCCAGCTGCTCCGCATGCTCCCCTGCACGCACGTTTCCTCCTCCCGCCGGGACAGTGAGCTACGGAAGGGGCCCGGCTCCTCCTCCCGTGACCAGTACTCAGGACAGGCGTTGCACAAAGTTCTGGCTGAGAAATGCTTTGAAAATGTCATTTGCATTCAAATACTCGCGGGTGGCGAGTTTTAACGGGGTCCCACAGGGAGTGAGGTCTCGGCTCAGCCCTGAGGGGTGGGCACAGTTTCCAGGCCCAGAAGGGCAAGGACGAGGAACCGGTTTGTTCCCCCACTCACCAGGCTGGAGGTCTTCATCTCCTTTGGTTTTAGAAGAAAACTCACTACAGCTCTGAGGTAGCCGCTACTACAGACACCCCCATTTTACAGAGGAGCATATTGAAATGTGGAGAATATGTTTCAAGTGCCTTTGTTTATTTTGAGAAAGAGAGAGAAGGGGGTGCAGAGGAGCAGAGAGAGAGAATCCCAAGCAGGCTCTGCACTGGTGGCACAGAGACCGACGTGGGGTTTGAACCCACAAACTGTGAGTTTGTGATCTTAATCTTATCTCCAGTCTTCATCTGCCCTCACCCTGTAACCAGTTCTCTTATAACTTAAAAAAATTTTTAAGTATTTATTCATCTTATGAGAGAGAACGAGAAGCAGCATGGGAGGGGCAGAGAGAAAAAGGGAGACACAGAATCGGAAGCAGAGGCTCCAGGCTCCGAGCTGTCATGTCAGCACAGCTCTTGACGTGGAGCTTGAACTCATGAACTACGAGATCATGACCTGAGCCAAAGTCGGACACTCAACCGACTGAACCGCCCAGGCCAGTGAGGCTAGTGGACACTGGCGGGGAAGATGGTGGAGCCCTGGCCAAGAGCAGGGGACCCAGGAGGCAGAGTGCGCAGGGGGCTGGGGAGAGAAGGCACAGGTATCTGGGGAAATGCATTTGAATTTGGGTTTTGAGGGTCTGTGAGTCACCCCTGTCCGTAAGGAAGACCTACATGATGATAGTGATGTAGAAGCAAAGGACATTTTCTGCATCCCACAATGCATGTTAGTTTCTATTACGAAAACATTTCAGATCTACTCACAGGTACAAGGATGGCTCTGAGAGCCACCATCTTTCCATTTTCCAGGTTCAGAAATCATTTGTTTGCTCTGACCCCTTTTGTCTTTTTGTTTTGCCTTCACTGAAGCAGCATTTTATCTTATATTTTTAAGTAGGCTCCACGCCCAACATGGAACTTGAACTCACGACCCTGAGATCGAGAGTCAGATGCCCTACTGACTGAGCCACCCAGGCGCCCCTCTTAAGTATTTTAGAGCAAATCTCAGCCATCACTCATCAGTTCACCCTTACATACCACAAAGACATCTCTAAAAAAATTGAGATGGACATTTTCTTAATTGCCCAAAAGGCCATGTCCACACCCAATGAAACCAATGAGAATCCCTTGACATCCCAGTTCATAATCAATTTCCTGGTCTTAAAATTTTTTTTCACACCAGGTTTCTTTGATTCTCAGTCCAACCATGGTTCCTACATGCATTTGATTGTGGAATTGCTAACATCTCTTTGAATCTAGACTGTATTCCCTATGGTTTTAAATTTTGATATAATAAGTTTTATTTGCATAAATGTAATCAAAGGAGAAAATGCTTTAAAAAGCTTTTTTTCCCTCCACACCAAGACGATTTACTCACTTTTTTAAGTTACTATTCACGAGGGCATTTGGTGGGTTAATAAAACACAAGGCTGATGATACATGCCGTTTCTTAGAATAAGATAGTAAACCAGTGTTAGTTTCAAGGTAAAGGGTTACACAACGTAGCTCAGATACCTTCTTGCAAACAACCTTCTGAATTTCGGGTTGACAAGGTATGTACAATGAGAATATTAACGAGTATTTTGTTTAAATGTTTATTTTGAGAGAGAGCACACATGAGCAAGGAAGGGGCAGAGAGAGGGAGAGAAAGAATCCCAAGGTGGCTCGGAGATGTCAGTGCAGAGCCATGGGGCTCGATCCCACGAACTTTGAGATAATAACCTGAGCTGAAATCAAGAGCCAGACACTTAGCCGACTGGGCCGCCCAGGCACCGCTCTCTGCCCCCCACCTTGGAACTCCTATTCCGTCTCTTGCTTCATTTGTTCCCTAGAGCACTGACCATCACTTGGTGCGCTGTCTGGCCCCACCCCCGCCCCACAAGAGCAATGGGCTTTGCCTCCATCACTGCGCTGTCTCTGGCACCTAGGTGACACTGTAAGTACTTGATGAATGACTAAATATTTGTCAGTCCTCAGGTTCTGAATCCCGTGCCCGGGAACCCAACGGGAGCTGGAGGAGAAAGAGGAACTTGCCTTGCAAACCTCACCTCTCGGGAAGATGCAGAACCTCAGGCCCGAGCAGATTCGGGGGCTGCTGGAGCCCGAGCGGGCCAAGACGCTGCTGCCTCGGGAGAGCAGGGCCTGGGAGAAGCGCGCCCCCTCCACCAAAGACTGGGTGGCGCTGGAGGTCGGGCCCGCCAGCCGGGACGGTGACGAGAAAGGTGAGGGGGTGGGGGTCCCGTGGGAGGTTGGGGGGGGGAGACACAACATTCATTAACATTCATTCACCGAATATTTATGGAGCCATGTGGCCGTCAGCTTTTGCTGTGAAGCGAGTCGCCCCAAAACTCAGTGGCTTAAAGCAACAGTCATTGATCTGCTGATGATGCTGCAGGTCAGCAGGATGACGTGGGCTCAGGGGACAGCTCGCTGGCTTCCCTTACCTGCATCTGCACCCACAGGGAGCAGTCCAGGCAGCTGGTCGACCTCGCGTGTCCGGCTGGTTCCAGGGTGCTAGCTATAGCCGGCCAGCCTGGGTCCGTTCTCGCGAGAGTTGCCTGGGCCGGCCTGGGTTCGTTCTCACGAGAATTGCCCAGGCCATCCAAGGATGGTTCTC
Organism: Proteles cristata cristata; assembly: GCA_017311185.1. Lineage (NCBI taxonomy): Eukaryota > Metazoa > Chordata > Mammalia > Carnivora > Hyaenidae > Proteles > Proteles cristata. The sequence continues at coordinate 19,537 of JAESUZ010004440.1, read as the reverse complement.
ACGAGAGTTGCCTTGGCCTGCCCCGGCCCATTCTCACGAGAGTTGCCGGCGCCGGACGAGAGTTGCTCAGTGCAGCCGGGGCCTGTTCTCACGAGAGTTGCCGGCGCCGGACGAGAGTTGCTCAGTGCAGCCGGGGCCCGTTCTCACGAGAGTTGCATTCTCTTGGCTGCAGGTAAGAGAGGGGAGGCCTCAGTTCACAAGCCCGGTTTAAGCTGTGTTGGCGACCCAGCTGCTCACGGGCCGTTGGTAAAATAAGCTACACGGTCAGGTTTAGCATCACTGAGGGAGGGGGCCGCCCAGGGGTGTGAACTCAGGGATCAGTGAACAAGTTGAAGGTCCTTTGGGATAAAAATCTCCCACAAGCACCGACTATGTGCCAGGATCTAGCGGCGGACGAGATGGCCCCAGTAGAGCTCAGATTTTAGTGGAGAACAGACGACAAGTTACGAAATAAAAAGCCCGGGCTATACATGCAATACTCGCTGTGGCGACAAGCTTGCTGTCCCAGGAGGTTGTGGTGACCAGAGCAGAGGGGAAAGACAGGGCTCGGACAGGGCCAGCGATGGGGCGCCGTGCCCGTTTTTGGGGAGTTTTGGGGAGCCACAGGAAGGTTTTGAAGAGGAGGCGGCCAGGATCTCATTTGTATTTTTTTTTTTAATGTTTTATTTATTTCTAGGACAGAGAGAGAGAGAGTGTGAGCAGGGGAGGGTCAGAGAGAGAGGGAGTCACAGACTGAAACAGGCTCCAGGCTCTGAGCTGGCAGTCAGCACAGAGCCCGACGCGGGGCCCGAACCCACGAACCGCGAGATCATGACCTAAGCGAAAGTCGGACGCTTAACAGACTAAGCCACCCAGGCGCCCCGTCATTTGTATTTCAAAGAGATTCTAACTCCGTGGTTCTCGGCTGGAGGCGAGGTTATACGCCATCTCCCCTCCTGGGGACGTTTGGCAAAGTCTGGAGTTTGGGCTGCGCGAGCTGGGCAGAGGCAGCGCTGCTAGACGTCCTACGGGGCACCGGACCGCCCCCGCTCTGAGGAATGCGAGGCGGGCCGGCAGTGTCACTCGGCCAGGGTGAGAGCCAGGGTGAGAAACCGTGCCTGCATCCAGCTGCGTGTGGGAAGGAACGGTCGGGTTGGGAGGTCAGACAGGAGTTTCCTGCAGCCATCTCGGAGAGGGACCCCCTTGCTCCGTGTGGCAGCGGTGGACCTAAGTGGAGAGACTGGGGACGCCTTTGGGAGGGAGAATGGGAGTTCTTGCTGAGGGAGGTGAGGGGGGAGAACTAGAGAGACCCCAGGGGTAACTCCTGGGGGTTTGGGCTCAAACTGCCAGACAAAGGTTGATGCCATTTGCTGAGACGCAGACCCCTGAAAGGCAGGCCTGCAGCAGAATGGGGGCTGGACCTTCAGCCGGGGCAGGGTCTTTCCTTCTCCCACAGGGGACGAGCAGGCGTTGGACAGAGGTGAGGATGCTGTGGGCGTCCTTCATGGTAGTGGGGAGGGGCTTTGGGGGCTCCTAGCAGGGCCTGGGTGCAGGAAGAATGGAAAATGCCAAGCTTTGGCCTGACCCCCAGTTCTTTTTTTTTTTTTTTCCAATGTTTTATTTATTTTTGAGACAGAGAGACAGGGAGACACAGAATCCGAAGGAGGCTCCAGGCTCTGAGCTGTCAGTACAGAGCCCAACACGGGGCTCGAATCCACGAACATAAGATCATGACCCGAGCTGAAGTCGGAGGCCCAACCGACTGTGCCCCGGCATGACCCCCCAGTTCTAACCAGCCAAGGAGTGTGAAGGATGTTGAGGGTCTAACATGAGGAGTTTTTTCTACCTGCAGCTGGAGGCTGGGGAAGCCTGCTTCATCCCGGTTTGGTTCATGGGTTAAAACCTCACTTGATTTTGCGGGAGGCCTGGAGAGAAGGGACTGTTTTACCCATTTGACAGGTGAAGGAACAGAGGCTCTGGTGGCACATCGCATCAGGTGACCCGCTTTAAGTCTTCCAGGTAATGACAGAAAGGGGACCACAATTCAGGTCTCCTATTCTCTCTGCCCCATCTGAACCACGTGGGCCAGAATGTGTGTGCATGCGCTGTAGGATGCCAGGTGGGGCAAGCAGAGCCCCCCCACCCCCCCAGCTGGCCTGGTCACTCACTCCTGCCCCTTTGTCCTTTACTCAGGTGTATCCTCTGAAGAGACAGGGGTGGCCCAGGAGTGGACTTCGGTGGAGGGAGATGATGAGTCAGAGGATTCGCAGGTATGTTGGGAGGTTCCTTCCTCTTTCGAAAATGCCCCACCCTGTGATCTCAGTGGGCCATCACTTTCTTTCCTCAGAATTTCCCTGCGTCACGGAAGTCTGGGGAATGTGAGCCCCCGAGAAGTCTCCCGCGGGAAGTAGGACATATTCCTGTGGTAGTCAGACACGGCATGGAGGGTCTCCATTCACACATACCCCAAAACCCTTCACTCATAAACTCAAATTAACCGTTCATTCATCTGTCCCCTCATTCACCCACCCAACCTTTCATTTGCTGGCCCATCCATCTACGCATTCCGCCCGTCCATTCAGCTACCTCATCTGTCCACCTACCCATCCACCCATCCCGTTACCTACCTACTCATTTTATCTATCCACTACTTATTGGCCACGGTCAGGATTTGGTTACTGTTCACCCACCCACGTGCCTACTCCTCCATTCCATCTGTTCATCTTTCTCCATCCACTCAGCCCTCCCTCCATCTGTACCCATCCATCCACTAACCACTTCCTCGGTTTTAATCCAAATACCATGAGTGAAACCAAACAGATTTATCAACCACATTCCTTTCATTTAAACACCTAATGTTTTCTTTGGGGAACATAAGACATCATTATGTTAATACTAACAGTGGTTCTTTTATTTATTCATTTATTTTATGCATTAGGAAATCACATAACCACTCTCAGCAACAAGAGGGTCCCATCTCCCAGTCGTATGTCAGAAATCCAACTCAGATATTGGTTTAAGCCAGGAAGGTGATTTACTGACTCACATTGAGGAGGGGGAGGAAACCATGAGAGTACAGAAACAAGTACTGGCGACAGTGGAATGGCTCTAAGGAAGAAGTTAACTTTGTGGGTGAAGAGGCTTATTCTAGAATATTCCAGAGATGGGGAACAATTCTTAGGGGTAAGAATTTACAGAGCAGGGAAGGAAACAGTGTATTTTTATCTCCACAGGCAGAGCGAACAGCATCTACAAGGCATAGAGGCATGAGGTAGCATGGCATATCTGGGGGAACACTGGGATTCAGGGGAGAGCAGTAGGGGGTGTGGGTGAAAATCTGGCTGGAATGAGATCATTCATTCCACAACTGTTTACTGAGCACACACTATGTGCCGGGCAGTGTTCAAGACTCTGAGGTACAACAGTGGATCAGATAGAAACGGCACCTCCCTTCATTGGGCTTCTAGTCACCAAGGTAGACAGACAACAAGCAAAGTAAGTGACTAAATTACAAATCATGCTGGATGGCAATAAGTGCTTTGGAGAAAAATAAGGCAGGAAGGGGGTTCAAGAGTATGGGGTAGGGGTTGCCATTTCAAGAAGGGAGTCCAGGGAAGTCCCCACTGAGAGGGAGATAGTGGAGTAAAGGCATGAAAGAAGTGGGAGAGTGAGACTGGCAGGTGTCCAGTGGGAAGAGCTTCTAGGCAAAGGGGGCCCAGCAAGTGGCAAAGGCCCTGGGGTAGGAGTGTGCCCGGCCTACGTGAGGAACAGCAGTAGAGGGACTGGAGAAGAGTGGGAGGGAGTAGAAGGAGACAAGGTCATGGAGGTGATGGCTGATGTGGTGTCTGTCAACCACGTAAGAGTTTGGATTTGGTTTGTGCTCTGGACAGAGGAGGGAACTGTTCCAACTTACGTTTTAACGGGACCCCTCTTGCTTCCGGGTTCCATGCCACAGGGGCTGGGTGTGCCTTTCAGGCAGCGGGGAGCCATTCGAGGGATTTGCTGAAGTTTTGCTGGTAGCCCCTGTGGAAGGAAGGGGGTGGGATGAGGTGGAGGGACAGGTGTGGGAGCCAGTCGGGAACCGCCAGGTAGGAAACAAAATGGGTGAGAATGATACAGACACGAGCTGCCATTCACACCGTGCGCGTCATGAGCCTGACTTGGTTCATACTGCTGCTCCTTGTTAATTCATTTGCTCACCAACCTTCACTGTCTCTCGCTATTAACTCGAGAGCTCTATGGGGTAGTTAGTATGGCTCCCCTCCCTTAAGGTGAGGAAAGTAGCACAGGGCACTGTATAAAGGCAGGGGTGTGCCTAGAGGCCTCTGCAACAGCATTCATTCATTCGTTCACGGAGCTGTGGCTCGTGGACCAGACCGAGGGAGGGCACCTCTCATAGGCTGCCGGCCTCCCCCCCTGAGCTTCCTGTACAGTCTCCCTCCTGTTGGGGCCCCCCTTCCAAACAAAGAGGGTGAGGCCGGAGGGGATCATAGACCGTTTATAACAACAATAGCCAGGTTCTGTAGCCCTCACTGTGCATCTCCCTCAATTTATCTGATAATATTTTAGTTTTTAACGTTTATTCATTTTTCAGAGACAGAGCACGACCAGGGGAGGGGCAGAGAGAGGGGGAGACACAGAATCTAAAGCAGGCTCCTAGCTCTGAGCTGTCAGCACAGAGCCCCAGGTGGGGCTGGAACCCACGAACTGTGAGATCATGACCTGAGCCAAAGTCGGATGCTTAACTGACTGAATATCAAAGGTGCCCTTTATTTGATAACCTTTTAACAGTTTGAGATAGGATCTGTTATGGTCCAACCTTAATTATGGGGAAACTAAGGCACAGATGTTAACCAACTTTCCCTAGGTCACTTAGCTAATAAACAGTGGAGCTGGGATTTGAATCCAGTGTGTCTCTTGAATATTAAGGTACCTAACCTGTCTGGGGCTTTGTTCTACCTCCCCGCCTCCCCAAAGGAGGACTAGGGATAAGGGCCTGTGCCCATCCCATGAATCAGATCTCACTCCACCTCTCATGGAGGGGGGGGTGGGGGCGGTGAGTGAAGGAGGGGAAGGAAGGAGAAGAGTTACTTTCCTGATTTTTCCAAGAGGGCAGAAGTTCCTCCCTGTGGCCCCACGGGAAAGCAGGGAGGAGAAAATGGTCCCATCACTCTGTCCCACAAAATACAAGCATTTGTCACAAATGCAAACCTTATCTAAGTGTGTGAGGCTAAGGGAGAAATGCCAACGCCCAGAAATAACTCCTAGTGGGTACAAGTTGCTGTACTGACAGAACTTGTCTACACCACGAGAAGTGGAAAACAGCGTTAGTTTTGAGAGGGATTAGGTGGGGGCGGGGAGCATGAGAGGGGAAAACTTAGGGGTACAGCTTGTTCTGGGAGCTGGTGACACAGGCCACTCACCTTCTGAAGATTGTACCATTAGAATGTGTGCACTTAAAAAATTTTTAATGTTTATTTTTGAGAGAGGGAGACACAGAATCCAAAACTGGTTCCAGGCTCTGAGCTGTTAGCACAGACCCCAACATAGGGCTTGAACTCACGAACCACGAGATTGTGACCTGACCTGAAGTCGGATGCTTAACAGAGCCACCCAGGTGCCCTTGTTCTTTTTCAAATTTACTTTTTACACCTGCCACATATTGTGTAGTATGCTCTGTCTGGACCATTTCCTCAGCTGATGGTCAGGTTGCCGCCGCTGCAGAAGAATGTCTTTGTCACATTGTCCTCCTGTCCTACAGCATGAATTATGAGGAACTTCATAAAAACCTGTATTTTCTGGGCCTGGTCAAGATGCACTGAGTCAAACTCCGAGGGTGGAGCCCACCCAAGTTCTCCTGAGGCTTTGCCAGGCTTGGGTGCTGCTTCGGTGGTCTGTAATCTCCAGGGTGTAACGAGGAGGAGCTTTGAAATGCGATGGCCTCCAGCAGGGGACAGCAGGCCAGGGGGAAGAATTAGTCCTTCTCCGAGGATTAGACATGTGAATTCCATCAGGGGTCTCTAATGCGCTTTGACACTTGATAGTATGTGCTCCGTCCACTTCTCTTCTTTTTCAGGATCTTTTGCATATCACCACTGCCTAGCTTTCCAGATAAGTCATTATGTCATATCCATTTCCCAGATTTCCTGACATTTTAATGGCAGTTGCACTAAACTCATCACTAATTTGGAAAAGAATTGTCACCATAAGCCATTTTGTCTTCCCATCCTTCATCACAAAAGGTCTTTCCATTCATGTGTTTATTTGTAGTTGTTTATAGAGCTTGTACTCTGGGTCAGGCGCTGTTCCAGGCACCAGGAATACAGTCATGAGCAAATAAATCACAGTCTTTGCCCTTAAAGGGCATGGAGCAAAAGAAAGCTGGGCAAGGGGGTGAGTAGTTCTGGGGTTTTCTGTGGGGAGGTATCGGGGTGTGCAGTTTTAAACCCCGTGATGAGAGAAGATTTTTTTAAGGAAGTGATGAAGACTGAGTGACAGAAAGCCTCACGGATACTTGGGTAAAAAACATTTCAGGAAGAAGAAACTTGGAGGCGAGAGTGGCTGGGGAAGAGTGAGTAACGCAGGGAGTGACGTCAGCTTTGGAAGGAGCACTCTAGCCGCCCCACGGAGAAGAAGTTGGGGGTTGGGGTAGCACCAAGAGAAGTAAGAGTGGTGGTGGCTGTGACCAGGGTGGCAGTAGTCAGCTTCTGGGTGTAAAGTAACATAAATATACAACATTTATATAATATAAATATACTTTTGAAGGTAAAGCCAACAGCATTTGTTGATGGCTCGAATGTGCCTGGTGAGAAAGAAAGCAGCATCAAGGATGCCACAGAGGCCTGAAGGAGGGAGACGGTGAAGCAGCAGCAGATTTTTTTTTTGAGTTGGGGGAGGGATATTAGGACATTTGGGATGTGTAGTTTCAGATGCCCATTAGATAGCCAAACGGAGGGGCGCCTGGGCAGCTCAGTCAGTTGAGCGTGCAACTTTGGCTCAGGTCCTGATCTTATAGTTCGTGACTTCGAGCCCCACATTGGGCTCACTTTTGTCAGCCTGTCATCGCAGAGCCTGCTTTGGAGCCTCTGTCCCCGTCTCTCTGACCCTCCAAAAAGCAAATATTAAAAAAAAAGATATCCAGGTGGAGATGTCAAGTAGATGGTGAAATTTATCAGTTAGAAATGTGGGAGATGGGTTGGGTCAGACACACAGTTGGGTCACTGGTGTATACAGATGGTATTTAATACTGTGAGACTTTATATGTCATCTTGAAATTTTTCAACACATGTATCATTATCGTGATCTTTCCTCTGATAGAGCATCAGTGTGTTACTTACTTTTGTATATTTATGTTACTTTGGTCACTTCATTGTACGGTTGTGGATTCAGCTTTTCAGTTAATACATCACTTCGTTCGCAATCCTGCAATCACATTTCTCTGCAGGAAACAATGGTGTCCCCTCCATTTCTAACATTCTTTCTCTTCTCTGTTTCAGGGCTTTGTGGAGTGGTCGAAAGCCCCACAACAAACAACCATAGTCCTGGTGGTGTGTGTCCTGTTTTTGTTCCTGGTTTTAACGGGGATGCCTATGATGTTTCACATTTAACTACAACGGTAGCTGTTGTTTTGAAATAAGTGATCTGTTTCTCCTTAAGGAAATGTCTTGGTTAAAAATCAGGAATAGGTATTGAATATTAGCAAATGTCTTTTAAACATCCATCAAGATGGGTTTTTTTATTTTTTTTGGTATTTCACCTTTTGGTGTGAGGTTTTGCATTCCTCCGTTTCATTGAACTTAAGACATCGTATTACTTTATATACCACTGAGAAAGAGAAGACATGCTAATTAACTGTCAGATGCCACCAAGTGGAAGACATGTCCTGGCTTCAGAGACGATGAAAAAATGTGCAATTTAGGATTGGTGAAATCTGTTAGATTTCTTAATATCAGATCCTCTTTGTATTCGTAGGGTTGTGGTACACTAGTCTTTTCAGATACTGAATTCTATTTCTTGATATTTTATGTATGATTCTCCCTTCTATCTTCGTATGTAAGATTGGTGCTATCTTTGTGAAGTTTTGGTAACACAGCTAGGCTTGCATCATAGAAGGATGTAACCTTTATTGTTTTTTAAGCCTTAGAATAGTTTCTGTAGCTTAAGAAGTATTACTTCCTTGACATTTTGAAGGAATTCGCCAGTAAGGCAATCAAGGCCTAGACCTATGGAGAGAAAGTTTTAGCTAAATTCTTGAGCGGCTTTCTCAGTTTCTTCTTCTGTTATCAGTTTATCAATACTTTTCATTTCATTAATTTTGATGATTTATAGCATTTTTTTATGTCCTAGAAAATTCTCCATTACATTGAACTTTTCAGATTATTAGCTTAATTATGGATACTATTCTGTAATTAAATGAAAGTCTTCTCTTTATTTTGCTCTGTCCCCTTTCTTCCTTTCAACTTCTGCTTGTGGTTTACCCATTATTAGATTTGTCAAAGTTTTATCTAGTTTACTATTACTTTTCCAAAATACTAGCATTAGGATTTATTTATATCCACATTTCTCTAGTATCTTTTGTTTTGTATTAATACATACTGGGTTCACTTTTTATTTATTCCTTGTCTGTTTTTAAGTTGAATAATTTGCTAAAATAGTATACTTAATAATAAATATGCTTCTGATTATAGCCTTGGCCACATTTTAATTTGATAACTTGTGTTCTTGTTTGTTGTTGTCTAAATTTATATTGTAGTGTTTCTAAAGAGAGCTTTGAAACTCAGTGATCAGGTTTATTTAAAAATAGTGTTATTGATGTACTGCACTGTGAACAAAAAACGTGGCCTCTAATATATCTGCTTTCAAAAGCTTTTTAAAAGCTTTTATTGTGGCCTAAAACATGTCAGTGTTTGTATATGTTTCATGGACATTTAAGATGAATATGTGTTTTCAGTCTGTAGAATTCACAACTTTATATGTCTGTTAACTAAGTATTATAAATTGTATTGTTTAGATTCAGGTGTTAATTAATTTTGGCTCACCTTATGTCAAAAACCAGTAAGGTTATGTGAAAATCTGTTAGTATGACTATGTTTGTCAATATATTTTTGTAAACTTCGCTTTATGAATTCAGCCACTGTGTAATTTGACGCATATAAGGTATAGCACTGTTATGTCGTTGCCAATTAAATAATAAACATAAAACACCAAGCACAATGCCAGGTAGTAGTAGCCATGTAATAAACCTTAGTTTAAACCTGATTCTGAATCCTTTGTGAAATACAAAATGATTGTCTTTGAGAGGAGCCAAGATTGCGGAACAGCATGCAAGTCTTTTTTCTGTCTCGCATACATGAACTGCAGCCAGATCAACACTAAATCGTCCTGCACACCTAGAAAATGGATTTGAGGACTAACACAGCAATCTGCACAACCTGAACCACAGAACTCGGCAGGTACGTGGCACGGAGAGGCGAGGGGGGGAGAGAGGAAACATGGAGGGCAGGGAGCTATTTTTGCTTGCAGAGAAAGGACAGAGATGGGGGGAGAGTACAGGAGGAGGGGGCGATTACCTCCCATAAAAGCAGCTGGAGAGAAAAGTGGAAAAAGCTGCAGAGACTGAACTGAAAGGGGAGAAAGGGGAGAGTTTAAATTCCAGTAAGACTCTATATACGGGGAGCGCAGAGGCTGATACCCCATAGCTCAATCTAGGGGTGCTCTGGTGAGAAGGGTGAATTCACAGGAGCAGAGGGGGTCTGGGAAGTCTTTGGGTCACCAGTGATTTTCCATAATCCCTGAAACGCTTCTACGCAGTCACAGGAACTTTTTCTGGGGTGGGCTGGCTCCCAGCCGCAAGTCCCCAGACACCGGCAGTGGCACGGCCTGCGAACACTCCTGGGTGTGACTGCCACTGGGCATTGCTCCGCGCACCGTCCCCCGGAAGAGGGGCAGGGAAACAATGCTGCATCTCAGCCAATACTCAGGAGGGAGGTGCCGCCTGGCAACTGACCGCATGGTCACTGACAGTGTAAAACCAGGGAGTGTGTGGCAACTGGAGACAAAGGACAGGTGCACAATTCCTGGTAAGGGAGAGAACAGACTGCTGATACAGCCTGCATACCTGGGTGATGGAATTTTCACCAGTGACACGCATGTGCATACACATCTACAGGTGCCACAACAATCCGCCTCAGTAAGCGAAGCAGCGCCATCTACAGGAGAATGGAGCCATTACACTAAGCCTGTAGAATGGAGCCAGCCTCTATCTTGAGAAATACTACAAATCTCTCCACCTCCTTAGTTAACAGACTATAAAGTGCTTCATGGGTTCATTTCCAAAGGAAAATGATGTACTATCAGTCACGTTTCACTCTGTTTCCTGGTTCACCTATCTAATTTTTCTTTTTCTTTCTCATTTCTTTTCCTTGATTATAAAAAAAATTATTCTGTCAACTTTTAAAAAATATATTATCGTTTCCTAATAATATTTTGTAAATATTTCAAATTAGAGTTTACTTCCATAAGGTCAAATTATTCTATTTCATTCTATTCCTTTTCTCAAATATTCAAAGTTTCCGTTTTGTTCTTCCTTTATTTCTCCAAAGAAATAAGCTCCTGTCAATAAGCAAAACAAAACACACCTAGGATCTAGCATTATTTATTTGATTTGTGCGTGCGTGTTTTCAATTTTAAAAATAATTTTACTTATACTTTACCTTCCTTCAAAATGACGAATGAAGGTATTCACCCCAAAAGAGAGAACAGGAAAATTACACACAGGGACCTAACCATCACAGATACAAGCAACATGTCTTAACTAGTATTTAGAATCATAATAAGAATACTGGCAGAAGTCAAATATAGGTGAGAATTCGTCTCCAATGAAATAAACATTTAAAGGCTAGAGAAGAAAAATAAAATATGCTACAACTCAGCTGATACCCCAATACAATAGCACAGCAGCAAGGCATGATAAGGCAAGGCAGATAATCAACCATCGAGAAGACAAATTTATGGAGAAAACTGAACCACAAAAGACGGAGATTAAAGCGAAAGAACATGATTTAAATCTAAGACAAATCAGGGACAGATTGAAAAGGAAGAATATCACAATCATACGAGTCTCGAGAAGGAAACGACAGAAATAGGGGGACAAGGGTTATGTGAGCAACTCATAGCGGAAAACGTTCCGAACCTGGGGAAACACAACAGACATCAAAATCCAGGAAACACAGAGGACTCCCACAAGATTCAACGAAGACCGACCATCAACAAGGCACATCAGAGTCAAATTCACAAAATACTCAGGCAAGGAAAGAATCCTGAAAGCAGCAAGGGAAAAACAATCCTCAGCCTCCGAAGGAAGACAGACCAGGGTTGCAGCACACCTATCCACAGAAACGGGCACGCCCGAAAGCAGTGGCAGGATATAGTCAATGTGCTGAATCGGAAACATATGCAGCCAAGAATTCTTTATCCAGCAAAGCTGTCATTCAAAGCAGAAGCAGAGATGAAAAGTTTCCCAGACACACAAAAATTTAAGGGGTTCGTGGCCACCAGTCAAACCCTGCAAGAAGTTTCAGGGGCGACTCTGTCAGGGGACGAAAGGGGGCGGGGGGCGGGGGGGAGCATAAAAGACCAAAAGGAACAAAGACCAGGAAGGACCAGAGCACACCGCCAGAAACTCCAACTCTCCAAGAACACGATGGCGATAAACTCCTGTCTTTCAGTACTCACTCTCAACGTCAGTGGACTAGTTGCTCCAGTCACAAGATAGGCAGTGGACAGAATGGATAAGAATACACGATCCACCTATACCCTGTTTCCAAGAGACCCGCTTTAGACCTATAGACACCTGCAGACCGGACGTTAAGGGATGGAGAACCCTCTGTCATGCCGATGGCCACCAGAAGAAAGCCGGAGTAGCCATCCTTACAGCAGACAATCTAGACTTGGAAATAAAGACTGTGCCAAGAGACGAAGAAGGGCATTACGTCGTGATCAAGGGGGTCTGTCCACCAAGAAGACAGACCAGTTGCAAACATTGAGGCTCCTAAGGTGGGAGACCCAAATGTAGAAATCGGTGACTCACAAACAGAAAGAAACTCACTGGGCAGAATACCATCCTAGTAGGGGACTTCAACAGCCCACTGACAGCAGTGGACAGATCATCTGAACAGAAAACCAACAAGGAAACCATGGCTCGGAATGCCACACGGGACCAGCTGGACGTCACAGATATATTCACAACGTTCCACCCGAAATCACTGGGAGATACATTCTTCTCCAGGGCACACGGAGCTTCTCCAGAACAGACCACATGCCGGGCCACAAATCAGCCCTCAACGAGTACAAACAGTTTGCGAGCAGATCGTGCGTATGTTCAGACCACAGCGCTATGAACCTCGAAATCGACCACAAGAAAAAAACGTGGGAAGATAACAAATTCTCTAGTGGAGACTAAAGAACACCCTACTACGGAACGAACGGGCTAGCCAAGAAGTTAAGGACGAAATTAGAAAGGACACGGAAGCCAATGACAAGGGTGGCACCACAGCCCCAAACGTCTGCGCCGCCGCCAAGGCGGTCAAAAGAGGGAAGTATACAGCAGTCCGGGCCTTCCGAAAGAAGGAAAGAGAGGTCTCAGACACACAGCCCAACCTTACACCTCAAACGCCTGGGAAAAGGGTGGCAAGTAAAACCCCAAACCAGCAGAAGACAGGAAATAATGAAGAGGACAGCAGAAACCAATGCTATTCAAACTAACCAAACAAACATACAAAGAAACCCAGGAGAACAAATCAATGAAACCGCAGGCTGGTTCTTGGGAAGAATTGACAAAATTGATACACCGCTAGCCAGTGGGCTCAAAAAGGAAAGGACCCAGATGAACAAAATCAGGAAACAAAGAGGAGCGATCACAACCAACGCAGCAGAAATACCAACAGATAACAAACAGTAAGGAATATTATGGCTGACTATACGCCAATACACCAGGCAATCTGGAAGAAACGGACACATTCCAGGAAACATATCAATGGCCCAAACTGAAGCTGGAACAAATAGAACATTTGACCAGACCCATAACCAGTAAACCCATCGAATGAGTAATCCAAACTCGCCCAGAAAACAAGAGTCCAGGGCCAGGTGCCTTTCCAGGGGAATTCTACCGAACATTTAAGGAAGAGGGAACACCTATTCTCTTGAAGCTGTTCGAGAAAACAAACAGCGAAGGAAAACGGAGAAACTCTTCCTAGGACGCCAGCGTTACCTTGATTCCAAAACCGGAACAACACCCCCCGCCCCACCAAAACGAGACGGCTAGGCCAATCTCCCTGATTCACACGGGTGCAACAATCCTCAACAAGATATTAGGCCACCGGATCCAATCATACATCAAAAAAATGATTCACACCGGCCAGGTGGGACTTCTACCTGGGATGCAGGGCTGGTTCGATATCCGCAAAACACTCAGGGTGATTCATCGCATCGGTAAAGGAAAGGACAAGAACCACATGATCCTTGGGGCGCCTTTGGTGGCTTAGTCGGTTAAGCGTCCGACTTTCCCTTAGGTCACGATCTCGCGGTTCGTGGGTTCGAGCCCCGCGTCGGGTTCTGTGCTGACTGCCAGCTCAGAGCCTGGAGCCAGTTTCAGTCTGTGACTCCCTCTCTCTCTGACCCTCCCCTGCTCACGCTGTCTCTCTCTCTCTCCCCTGGAAATAAATAAAACATTTAAAAAAAAAAAAAGAACCACATCATCCTCTCCACAGATGCAGAGAGACAAAGCACTGGGCACGATACAGCATCCTTTCTTGATACAAGGCCTAAAGAAAGTAGGGCCCGAAGGATCGTGCCTCGAGATCATAAGAGCCACATAGGAAAGACCCAACGCTAATGTCACCCTCCATGCGGAAAAACTGAGAGGTTCCCCCTAAGGTCAGGAACAAGACAGGGATGTCCACTCTCGCCACTGTCATTCAACATAGTACGGGAAGCCTCAGCCTCAGCCTCAGCCATCCGACAACACAAAGAAATGAAAGGCATCCACGTCGGCCAGGGGGAGGCCAAACTTTCACTCTTTGCAGACGACATGATACTCCATGTGGGAAACCCAAAAGATTCCAGCACGAAACTGCTGGAACTGATCCATGGATTCAGCAAAGGGGCAGGGTAGGAAATCAACGCACAGAAATCGGTTGCATTCCTCTACACCAACAAGGAAGCACCGGGAAGAGAAATCAAGGAACCGATCCCATTTACAATCGCACCCAAAACCATAAAACACCTAGCAATAAATCTAACCAAAGAGGTGGAAGATCTACACACTGGAAGCTCTAGAAAGCTGACAAAGGAAATGGAAGACGCACACACACACACACACACACACACACACACACACACACACACATACACACACAGAGGAAATTATTCCATGCTCCTGGACAGGAGGAACAAATACTGTCAAAATGTCAATACTACCCAAAGTGATCTACATATTCAACGCAATCCCTATCAAAATCACACCAGCGTTCTTCACAGAGCTCGCACAAACAATCTTCAAGTTTGTATGGAACCAGTAAAGACCCCGAATGCACAAAGCCATCTTGAAGAGGAACACCACGGCAGGAGGCATCACATCCCAGACTTCGGGCTGCATCACAAAGCTGTGATCACCACGGGAGTGTGGTACTGGCACGAGAACAGACCCTCGGATCAATGGAACAGGATAGAGAATGCAGACACGGACCCACCAACACATGGCGACCTCATCTTTGAGAAAGCGGGAATCGATATTCAAGGCAACAGAGACAGTCTCTCCAGCCAGTGGTGCTGGGACCACTGGACCGCGACAGGCAGGAAAATGAACCCGGACCCCTTTCTTACACCACCCACAACAATAAACTCAAAACGGATGAAAGACAGGAAGCCATCCAAATCCTCGAGGGGCAAGCAGCAAGGACCTCATAGGCTTCGGCCGCAGCAACGTCTTACTCGACACGTCTCCGGAGGGAAGGGAGACAAAAGCAAAAACGATCGATTGGGACCTCATCGAGCTAAAGAGCTTCTGCACAGCCAAGGAAACAATCCGCCAGTCGGAAAGGCAACCGACGGCATGGGAGAAGTGATTTGCAAACGACCTATCAGATAAAGGGTCAGCATCCAGAATCTATAAAGTACTTACCAAGCTCAACACCCCAGAAAGAAATCATCCAGTGTAGGCCCGAGCGAAAGACACGAACAGACACTCCTCCAAAGGAGACATCCAGATGGCCAGCCGACATCGTTGAGAAGAAACGAAGCTCCACGTCACTCATCATCAGGGAAACACAAATCAAAACCACAAAGAGATACCACCTCACCCCCGTCAGAATGGCTAACATGGACGGCTCAGGCATCAGCAGATGTTGGCGACGATGCAGACAAAGAGGATCTCTTTTGCGCTGCTGGTGGGAATGCACCCGCGTGCAGCCACTCTGGAAAACGGTATGGAGGTTCCTCAAGAAACGCAAAATAGAACTACCCGACGACCCAGCAATTGCACTCCTCCGTATTTATCCAAGGGACACAGCTATGCTGTTCCCAGGGGACACACACGCCCCAACGTTTAGAGCAGCACCATCCACAATAGGCAAAGTATGCAAAGAGCCCCAATGTCCATCGACGGAGGAGTGGATAAAGAAGAGGTGGTATGTATATACGTACACAATAGCGAACGACTCGGCCATCAAAAAGAAGGAAATCTTGCCACTTGCAACTACATGGATGGAACTAGAGGGTGTCATGCTAAGCAAAATTACCCAGTCAGGCAAAGACGTAGCTCACAGGACTTCACTCATAGGATGACTTTACGATACAAAGCAGAGGAACGTAGGGGAAGGGCAGCAAAAATAATATCAAACCAGGGAGGGGGGCGAAAACGTGAGAGACTCTTCGATATGGAGCACAAACAGAGCCTTACTGCAGGGGTTGGGGGAGGGGGGAGGGGCTAAATGGGTAAATGGCATGAAGGGATCTACTCTAGAAATCACTGTTGCACTATGCACTAACCAGCTTGGATATAAAGAACTACAACCAACAACAACCAAAAGGAACAGAACAATCGTAGGGGTCGCAGGCGAGGAAGAGAGAGAAATAGGGGGACAAGGGTTATGTGAGCAACTCATAGCGGAAAACGTTCCGAACCTGGGGAAACACAACAGACATCAAAATCCAGGAAACACAGAGGACTCCCACAAGATTCAACGAAGACCGACCATCAACAAGGCACATCAGAGTCAAGTTCACAAAATACTCAGGCAAGGAAAGAATCCTGAAAGCAGCAAGGGAAAAACAATCCTCAGCCTCCGAAGGAAGACAGACCAGGGTTGCAGCACACCTATCCACAGAAACGGGCACGCCCGAAAGCAGTGGCAGGATATAGTCAATGTGCTGAATCGGAAACATATGCAGCCAAGAATTCTTTATCCAGCAAAGCTGTCATTCAAAGCAGAAGCAGAGATGAAAAGTTTCCCAGACACACAAAAATTTAAGGGGTTCGTGGCCACCAGTCAAACCCTGCAAGAAGTTTCAGGGGCGACTCTGTCAGGGGACGAAAGGGGGCGGGGGGCGGGGGGGAGCATAAAAGACCAAAAGGAACAAAGACCAGGAAGGACCAGAGCACACCGCCAGAAACTCCAACTCTCCAAGAACACGATGGCGATAAACTCCTGTCTTTCAGTACTCACTCTCAACGTCAGTGGACTAGTTGCTCCAGTCACAAGATAGGCAGTGGACAGAATGGATAAGAATACACGATCCACCTATACCCTGTTTCCAAGAGACCCGCTTTAGACCTATAGACACCTGCAGACCGGACGTTAAGGGATGGAGAACCCTCTGTCATGCCGATGGCCACCAGAAGAAAGCCGGAGTAGCCATCCTTACAGCAGACAATCTAGACTTGGAAATAAAGACTGTGCCAAGAGACGAAGAAGGGCATTACGTCGTGATCAAGGGGGTCTGTCCACCAAGAAGACAGACCAGTTGCAAACATTTAGGCTCCTAAGGTGGGAGACCCAAATGTAGAAATCGGTGACTCACAAACAGAAAGAAACTCACTGGGCAGAATACCATCCTAGTAGGGGACTTCAACAGCCCACTGACAGCAGTGGACAGATCATCTGAACAGAAAACCAACAAGGAAACCATGGCTCGGAATGCCACACGGGACCAGCTGGACGTCACAGATATATTCACAACGTTCCACCCGAAATCACTGGGAGATACATTCTTCTCCAGGGCACACGGAGCTTCTCCAGAACAGACCACATGCCGGGCCACAAATCAGCCCTCAACGAGTACAAACAGTTTGCGAGCAGATCGTGCGTATGTTCAGACCACAGCGCTATGAACCTCGAAATCGACCACAAGAAAAAAACGTGGGAAGATAACAAATTCTCTAGTGGAGACTAAAGAACACCCTACTACGGAACGAACGGGCTAGCCAAGAAGTTAAGGACGAAATTAGAAAGGACACGGAAGCCAATGACAAGGGTGGCACCACAGCCCCAAACGTCTGCGCCGCCGCCAAGGCGGTCAAAAGAGGGAAGTATACAGCAGTCCGGGCCTTCCGAAAGAAGGAAAGAGAGGTCTCAGACACACAGCCCAACCTTACACCTCAAACGCCTGGGAAAAGGGTGGCAAGTAAAACCCCAAACCAGCAGAAGACAGGAAATAATGAAGAGGACAGCAGAAACCAATGCTATTCAAACTAACCAAACAAACATACAAAGAAACCCAGGAGAACAAATCAATGAAACCGCAGGCTGGTTCTTGGGAAGAATTGACAAAATTGATACACCGCTAGCCAGTGGGCTCAAAAAGGAAAGGACCCAGATGAACAAAATCAGGAAACAAAGAGGAGCGATCACAACCAACGCAGCAGAAATACCAACAGATAACAAACAGTAAGGAATATTATGGCTGACTATACGCCAATACACCAGGCAATCTGGAAGAAACGGACACATTCCAGGAAACATATCAATGGCCCAAACTGAAGCTGGAACAAATAGAACATTTGACCAGACCCATAACCAGTAAACCCATCGAATGAGTAATCCAAACTCGCCCAGAAAACAAGAGTCCAGGGCCAGGTGCCTTTCCAGGGGAATTCTACCGAACATTTAAGGAAGAGGGAACACCTATTCTCTTGAAGCTGTTCGAGAAAACAAACAGCGAAGGAAAACGGAGAAACTCTTCCTAGGACGCCAGCGTTACCTTGATTCCAAAACCGGAACAACACCCCCCGCCCCACCAAAACGAGACGGCTAGGCCAATCTCCCTGATTCACACGGGTGCAACAATCCTCAACAAGATATTAGGCCACCGGATCCAATCATACATCAAAAAAATGATTCACACCGGCCAGGTGGGACTTCTACCTGGGATGCAGGGCTGGTTCGATATCCGCAAAACACTCAGGGTGATTCATCGCATCGGTAAAGGAAAGGACAAGAACCACATGATCCTTGGGGCGCCTTTGGTGGCTTAGTCGGTTAAGCGTCCGACTTTCCCTTAGGTCACGATCTCGCGGTTCGTGGGTTCGAGACCCGCGTCGGGATCTGTGCTGACTGCCAGCTCAGAGCCTGGAGCCAGTTTCAGTCTGTGACTCCC
Organism: Proteles cristata cristata; assembly: GCA_017311185.1. Classification (NCBI taxonomy): domain Eukaryota; kingdom Metazoa; phylum Chordata; class Mammalia; order Carnivora; family Hyaenidae; genus Proteles; species Proteles cristata. The sequence goes on along the minus strand of JAESUZ010004440.1, from coordinate 907 downwards.
TCTCTCTCTGACCCTCCCCTGCTCACGCTGTCTCTCTCTCTCTCCCCTGGAAATAAATAAAACATTAAAAAAAAAAAAAGAACCACATCATCCTCTCCACAGATGCAGAGAGACAAAGCACTGGGCACGATACAGCATCCTTTCTTGATACAAGTCCTAAAGAAAGTAGGGCCCGAAGGATCGTGCCTCGAGATCATAAGAGCCACATAGGAAAGACCCAACGCTAATGTCACCCTCCATGCGGAAAAACTGAGAGGTTCCCCCTAAGGTCAGGAACAAGACAGGGATGTCCACTCTCGCCACTGTCATTCAACATAGTACGGGAAGCCTCAGCCTCAGCCTCAGCCATCCGACAACACAAAGAAATGAAAGGCATCCACGCCGGCCAGAGGGAGGCCAAGCTTTCACTCTTTGCAGACGACATGATACTCCATGTGGGAAACCCAAAAGATTCCAGCACGAAACTGCTGGAACTGATCCATGGATTCAGCAAAGGGGCAGGGTAGGAAATCAACGCACAGAAATCGGTTGCATTCCTCTACACCAACAAGGAAGCATCGGGAAGAGAAATCAAGGAACCGATCCCATTTACAATCGCACCCAAAACCATAAAACACCTAGCAATAAATCTAACCAAAGAGGTGGAAGATCTACACACTGGAAGCTCTAGAAAGCTGACAAAGGAAATGGAAGACGCACACACACACACACACACACACACACACACACACACACACACACATACACACACAGAGGAAATTATTCCATGCTCCTGGACAGGAGGAACAAATACTGTCAAAATGTCAATACTACCCAAAGTGATCTACATATTCAACGCAATCCCTATCAAAATCACACCAGCGTTCTTCACAGAGCTCGCACAAACAATCTTCAAGTTTGTATGGAA
>JAESUZ010004438.1:0-42463 GCA_017311185.1 Proteles cristata cristata | reverse complement strand
TATACATATATATATATATATATATGTATATATATATGTATATATATATATGTATATATATATGTATATATATATATGTATATATATATAGTTATATCTCTTCTGTGTTTTTTATCATTATGATGTTAATTAAATTTTTAAACTGTGAATGTGCTTCACAAAAAAAAGAAAAAATCCAGATTCTGGAATGATACAAAATACATATGAAGGAGTGGTTAATCTTTATCCTCCTCTTTCCTTATCTCTAACTTCTTTTTTCCTCTTATTTCCTTCCCTTTTTCTGCCACCATTATCATCATCATCTTCATCACCATAGCAGCAAACATTGCTGAGCCCATACTGCCAGACAATTTATATACATTAAGACATTAGAAAACTCTATGAGCCAGCTATTTTATCTACATACCGTAGATCTGGAAACTGACCAAATTCATACACTTGGGGTATTCTAGAGCTGGGTTTCAAGCCCAGACCAGGTGAATCAGGGTTTCCTCTTTTAATCACTTAGACTTATCATTCAGGTTTGCTTTAGAGAATTCGTCACTTTAGGTAAGAGCTCTCAGTCAGACGAATAGTTCCTTCCCTTATGGAAATGGAAGCAGTAATTAATAAAATGTTGGCACACAAATTATCAGATACATATCTACTGAGTCAAACAAAAGGTTGTCAGCAGTGCATACATCTGTCTTGATTCAATTTAAACTAATTTTTCTTTACAGTCTCAAAGTGGATAGGACAATAGATTATTCAAAATCACGCCTACATCTATTTTCTCTCTACTAAGGAAGACAGGTAAATTTGCCCCAACTTAGATTATTTGGGAAAGTACTGAGGAGAGGGACTTAAATATGAGAAATAAATTATTTTCTAAAATAATACATTTATCTATATGTATCTTTTTTTCTGTCATCTTTAAATCCACAAAATCAGTCAAACTGACTTTCTATGATTGCTGCCTTTGGAGAATAAATAATCTGGAATTGCTTAGAAGGAGCTGCAAGGAAACTTATTCAATAATGCTTTCTGAACGTCGACAATGTGCTATAGTGTACTATAATTTAAGAAAGATTCACAATTAGATTACATGTTTTGAATGTACAGTGATACTTCCAAATTGCTTAAAATCCCTTCTAGTAAATAAGTATTCTGCGACATCCTCAATCATGCTTATACCATTAATTTACTGAACAAATTATTTCTTTGATTCTGATCTCTTCTGAACAATCAAAATTGAAATCAGCAGACACTAAATTACTGGGGCTTTATTACTATGATTAAAATTCTCCTCAGCTTTCTCTTCTGTCTTCTAAATAATTTCAAATCATGTAACCTTTCTTTCTTAAAAGAGGAGGATTCTATTTCTCAACTACTTAATTGCATTAGACGGTTTCCTTTGGATCCTATTCAATTTTCTTTTTGCTCTCTTTAAAGTGGGATGACCCAGCATGGGTGATAAAAGCCCCACAGATGGTGAAGAGGTGACTGCGATGTTAATAACCGTAATAGTTGCAGAAGTGTCAACATGAGCTGAGCACTAAGTGCAGACAAGGGTGAGTGCTGTGTGCGCCTGCTCATGGCATCTTCACAGGACTCTGCAAAGTGTTCAAGCCTCCACAAATGTCTGTTGATGGACACCTTCATCTCTGAGTGGCTGACCTTTCCTCAGGTCTGTTCATGTTCTCAGCATCTACCTCCTATTTGTAACCTCTGGCAACAGGAAGGGCAGAGAAACCCAAAAAGGAGATTGGTACCTAACGTAGGACTTCAAGGTGAGTGAACCAGAGGTGGGCCCTAGTAACACACAGAGACAGAAGAGAAGGAGAAAGTATTCTGCCTTTGGAAACAAGACTGAAACCCGGAAACCCAGAAAGTACCGCCGAGTAGGAGAAAAGGGTACCAACGTACGATGTCTTCAGGAGGAAAGCAGCAACATCATCCTGTGAGGCTGAAGTGACAGCATGGGAAGGAATATTTCAATCCCCTTTGTTAGTGCCCATATCTGGGAATAAAACTATCCTTAATCCCAGTGGTCCTTGGGAATGCATAGCTCTTACTGACAAATAACTAGTAACAGTAGGAAGAGGAATAATGATCATCAGTGTCATAAATACCATTGAACACTCTTTCAGTCTTTACATGAGAAAGTGTTCAGCATTTCAAATTTTTGACATGTCACAGTGAATGAGGTATGTGCTTTATTACTCCCATTTTATAGAGTATACCTGAGGCCTGGAAGGAAAAGAAACAGTGAAGGTTAACATACAATGTTAGTTACATCACTTAATGATAATCCTGATTCATCAGTTATTTTGGTCCAATAAAAGGAATAAAACATTCCATTGCTGACGAGGCAATAGTAACTACCACCAAGGAGAATTCCCAGTTCTGACTTGCTTATGCCAAAAGGACTCAGTCAAGTAGCAGGCAGGGCACGGGAAAATGTGGAACCCCAAACACAACACATGACTCTAGACAGCAGAGTTCACATCTGCTCCCCTCAGGATTTCTCACCAGCATTTGATTTTTTTTTAAAGTTTATTTTGAGAGAAAGACAGAGAGAACATGAGTGTGTGGGGGGCAGAGAGAGAGGGAGATAACGAACTCCAAACAGGCTTCATGATGTCAGCACGTGGCCTAATGCAGGACTCTACCTCATGAACTCTGAGATCATGACCTGAGCCAAAATCAAGAGTCAGAGGCTTAACTGACTGAGCCACCCAGGCGCTCCACACTAGCACTCTTAACATGAAGCTCCTAAAATGTTCCTGGGTTCTGCTTTCCTGCCCATTCTGGGATGAAGACATTAATGAGTCAGCAAACGTTCACACGATGGTGACAGGTAGAAGGAAGCTAGAAGGCTCTATTTTATTTATAGACAGGATAATCAGCTCCAGAAAGGGAAGAAATTTTAAAACAGAAATACAAATACTAGCCTCAACTACCAGTTCTATCATATGAAATGTAAATAACAAGAAAGCCTCAAAATGGAAACAATCCAAATGTTCCTTAAAGTGACAGTTAAAAAAGGAAAATGTATTTTTAGGATATGGTGATTTTGTGAGACAAACCAAAGATAAAATATAGTCTTAGAAAATAATAACATCTCCAGAAGAAATCTTAGATTTTATTTATTTTTAAAGATATTTTAATTTTAGAAAACCAGATGTATGTATGTATATATCTATCTTACCTGATGAAAACCAGCTTGACCTTTGATGGGGCAGTCTTAATAATGGCAGATGCATTTTGGTGGCTTCTTCCATACAGGATCTGATTGTTTATCTAATGGGGAAGAAATAAAATGCACTTGTAAAAATGCAATATGCATGTATAATCTGTATAAAAATATACATGTATAGATTTATACATTTACACAAATGTGTGTATTTACTTGGAATTAAACAATGAAGCCCATTTATTTTTAAGTGGGTCCATATAGGGCTCCTTAATGCTAAAAAAAATCTTTTTTTTTATAAATAGTTTATTGTCAAATTAGTTTCCACATAACACCCGGTGCTCATCCCCACAAGGGCCCTCCTCCATGCCCATCCCCCTATACCCCCCCTATCCATCAGTCCTCAGTTTTTGTCACTTAATGCTAAAAAATCTTAATGTTGGTTGTAGTATGGATTCAAATACTAATTCCAAAGAGCTATTAAAATCTCTTAAATTGAGTTTTGAATGAAGTTAATCAAGAGCATACAGTCCTTGAACCTTTTGCTAAACCTCGAGAGAGCAATAGTTGAGCTAAATGCAAAAACTTTATGATAGATGTATTTCCTACAGCCTTTCCAGATTTCTAAAAAATGTCAAAAAACAGACCATACTGTGGTATTCACCAGAGCTCTGGAGGGCCCATTAAACACGATTCTGTAAATGTGTCAAGGTTATTACATAGCACAAATTTTGTTACTCTAGAGGAGATAGATATTATATCCCCATTTTAAATCAAATTTTAGATCAATTGTATGGAAACATTTCACTATACACAATCAATGAGCCATCTGCTCTTATCCAAGATATGGCGGGGTTTTAACTTGATTGAGTTTGCCTAAATAAGCTCTAAAAACATTGACATTCTAAATTCTTTTACTCCAGATTTTCCCACTGACAAACTATGATGACAGTCATAATCAATCTTTAAGTTCATCCAATTGATAATAGCTCACACAGTTTTGGCTTTTCTCCTCCTCTTAAATAACTAGTTAATGATTTATACTGTGTCAATTTAATGGAGGCCTTGAAATTGTCTATTTAAGAGACAGTACAGTACACTATATAAGGAATAGTAAAAAGGGATTTCTGTTTTTTGTAACTATCATTTGTCTGTCCTTGAGGTCTCTGAAACTTTGTGTTTGAAGATATACCTGGAAAAGGTTTTTGTCATAGCAGTTTTAATTAGAAAGTGCATGGAAATGAACAGAGGATGGGGTTATCTGAAATGGGGCTCATCCATCATCTTGAAGTGGTAAAGTGTACATCAAACAAAGCCTGTTGCAGAGACTAAACTGGAACTACCCTCTCACTATGCCCCTCATTCTGTCAGCTTTTGTTCTTCACCAAGGTAATCAACCTCCCAGAAACCCGCTGACCTCCACACTATTTCCCTATGCCTCAGTTTCCTCTTTTTTAAAAGTAATTTAAGCACCTACTTCATAAAACTGTTGTGAGAACTATAGGAGATAATGCCTTTAAATTTTATTTATAATCACCTTTTTTTGAAGTTTACTTATTTGAGAGAGAGAAAATATGCACATGCGAGTGAGGGGGTAGGGGGAGAGGGACGGGGGCAGAGGGAGAATCCCAAGCAGGCTCTGTGTTACCATGAACTGTGAGATCATGCCCTGAGCTGAAACCAAGAGCCAGATGCTTAACTGACTTTATTTATAATAACCTTAATACACAAAGAATTATTTTGGGAGTGTTCAAAATCACTCATATTTTCTGCCAAGGTTTTTACCTTTTTTAATATCATGTATTTAAAAATGTGTCTATCCTCTGTATGATACTATAATGATGGACACATACCATTACACATTTGTCCAGTTCCACAGAATGTACACCACCAAGAGTGAACCCTAATGCAAACTACGGACTTGGGTGATGATGATGTATTGATGCAGGTGCATCAACTATAGCACATGCACCACTCTGGAGGGGGCATGTTGGTAATCTATAAGGGACATGTGGGAAATCTCTGTATCTTCCTCCTCAATTTTGCTGTCTAAAAAACCATATATGTATATGTCTGTGTGTATATATATTGAAGTGTCTACCATTTACATTTTTTAATGTTCATTTTTGACGGGGGGGGAGGGGAGGAAGAAGGAGAGGAAGTGAGCACAAGTGAGGGAGGAGCAGAGAGAGAGACGTACAAAGAATCTGAAGCAGGCTCCAGGCTTTGAGCTGTCAGCACAGACTCAGATGTGGGGCTTGAACTCACAAATTGAGAGATCATGACCTGAGCCGAAGTTAGACGCTCAACCAACTGAGCCACCCAGGCGCCCCTGAAGTGCCCACCACTTAAATTATATGTTTTCTCCTAGTGCTTTCGTGGTTTTATTTTTTTAATATTTATATTGTATTACCTAACTTGTTATAAGAGAAAAAAAATGGTTAAATCATGAAATGATCAAGTGTCACGTGAAAAAGAATAATGACATAGGAAATGCTCAGATATACTAAACAGTAAAACCTAGTTACAAAATAGTATGTCTGCCATGATCACTTTTTTTTCAAACCCTATTTCTCGATCTCTCTCATTTGCAATGAGCAACAAATAAGGCTCTTTAAATCACAATTGAAAAATGAGATGACATGTAGAATACGCCCAATTCAAAAGTCTGGCATTCAGGTAATTATTCACAAATGTCTTCCCCACTGTGTCTGGCCTCCGCTTTCAGAAAGCAGACCTATCAAATCTTCCTGTCTTTGAATCCTGCGGCACTGGATTTAAAAATGTTCTCTTGTCGCCCTGATGCCTCACCCGACGCGGTACAGTCAGTACTTGTCAGGTGGTAAGCACCAGTGCAGGCAGTGGGCATTTACTGAACTGAGCTCAACTTGCTGAGAGCAGGAACTGTGACCTCCACTTGGTATTCACACACAGCAGTGCTCAGTGAGAGATACAAAATTGCAGAGCCCTGAATGTAAGTGGTACTTGCATTAATCAACTGCTACCATGCTTTCTCTGAGGTGGGCTCCAGTCTTCAAAGGGGCTGAGATTTTTTTTTTTAATGTTTATTTCTGAGAGAGAGAGACAGCGTGAGCAGGGGAGGGTCAGAGAGAGAGGGAGACATAGAATCTGAAGCAGGCTCCAGGCTGTGAGCTAGCTGTCAGCACAGAGTCCGATGCGGGGCTCGAACCCATGAACTGTGAGATCATGACCTGAACTGAAGTCGGACGCTTAACCGACTGAGCTACCCAGGCGCCCCGAAAGGGGCTGAGATTTTTTTTTCTTTTTAAAGTCTTTTTTAGACTGATGGTTCAGTCAGTCAAGCGTCCAGGCTTAAGTCATGCTCTCATGGTTTGTGGGTTCGAACCCCGTGTCGGGCTCTGTGCTGAAAGCTCAGAGCCTGGAGACTGTCTTTGGATTCTGTGTCTCCCTCTCTCTCTGACCCTCCTCTGCTCACGTTGTCTCTCTCTCTCTCTCTCTCTCTCAAAAATAAAACATTAAAATTTTTTTAAAAAAAGTCTTTTTTATTAGCAAAAGCCTGAACATACAGAAAACTGAGCTGTTTCATGTTTATGGATATGCCTGCTTTTTAGCTGTGATCTTCCTTTTTGATAGGATAAAATGTATGGTACTATTATTCTAAGAGGGAAAAATTACAGCCCAAATGAAGAAAGCAGGTAGTTAATTTTAATTTGTCTGAGAGTAAATCTGCAGTTATGTCTTCATGGTGCTGTTTGTGAATATTCATTCAGAGGCTCTGACTGTAGAAAGGCTGTAGAAAAGCTAGCTTGCTATGGATGTTTTTGCCAGTGCCAACAATTGTGCCGTTTACTGTTATGGTAGCTGCTCCTGGCAGCGCTTGGAGGCCCCTGGGGAAACTTGGCTTTGCAGTGCAAGACCAGGAACAGAATAAGAAACTCAAGACAGAGTGAAATACGATTTAGCAGGATTAAATCAAAAAGGAAAACGCAGATCTATGGATTTAAAAATCTAAGACAAAGTCTGTCTTCTGACTTCAGAAATACGTTAGCAGCCTGTGAGTTCTAAGACAGGAAGATCTCATTTGTGTTTTCTTAGATCTTATTTAATATAAAACAACTGCACTATTTAAATGAAAGGCACATATAGCTTCCAACTGCATAAGCAGTTTTTGTATTTCTTCATCACTAAAGGAAACACACTCCAGAGAAAATTCAGTAAGTAATTAGAAAGAATATGATGCATTTTATACACAATTAACTTTAGACTGTCACTTATTCTATTTCTGAGAAGCTGCTGTTCTCTGAGGGCACTATTCTTTAAACAACAGATGTAGGGCATCTTCTAAGTATAGCGTAGGCAAAAAAGAAAGCACTCTATACCTCCTGGAAGTCTTTCAGGTCAATTCTAATTAATAACAGCTATCATTTATCAAGTGCTTAGTCTGTACCAAACATTATCCTAAGCTCTTTGGGCACAGCATCTCATTTAAATCTCAGAGCAACTGGGGTATTATGTACTTTCATCAGATGATGAAAGTGGAATTCCAACAATTTAAGCAATTTGCCCATGGTGATTTAGCTATTTCTTTAAAATCCCATAATCCTAAAGCATATCTAGAGGTCACATCTGTATGGTGCACATAAAAATCAGATGACTTTTAAAGTTATCCTTATAAAGATGTCTGTTAAATAAACTGAGTGGGAACAGGAAGGCGCTAGTGACCTACTGTCTGAGGTCCTAGAGCTCTGAGATACAGAAGTCGGAATCAAAGCACACAGGAAAGCCTGATAGTTGACTTCAAGGCTTTTCAAGTCCTAAATGCAATGTGGAGTCCCCTAAGACTACTTCCCTTTGCGCAAACAAATGGCAACCTGAACAATATTATATACTTACTACCCTTTTTCTCATTGTGCAGACACTGTGTAGATTGATGACCATTTAAATTTTTTCTGACTCATAGGGGCGCCTGGGTGGCTTAGTCGGTTAAGCGTCCGACTTTCGCTTAGGTCATGATCTCGCGGTTCGTGGGTTCGAGCCCCGCGTCAGACTCTGTGCTGACTGCCAGCTCAGAGCCTGGAGCCTGTTTCAGCCTGTGACTCCCTCTCTCTCTGACCCTCCCCTGCTCACGCTGTCTCTCTCTCTCTCCTAAAAATAAATAAAACATTAAAAAATAAATAAATTTTTTCTGACTCATGTCAAAGGAATACAGCTAATATATTTCATTCTGGGGCAAATATTGTTCCCATTCTTTTAGAATATGAGTGATCATCTGGATTATCCAGAAATTAGAGATTACATGATCATGTTTTATTTACTTCCAGTAAATGAGTAGAGAAGTGCCTTTCCCAAAGTTTCTCTTTTTGAAGGCGACTCAGTGATAAAGAAAAAGAGTAATAAATTATTTAGATATGCCCTTATTTTTGTTATTATTCTTACTGGTGGGAAGAACAATCCTAAATTCTGATTTAGTATTTCCATTACACCTAAATTATCTTTTTATTATCTTAATAACTGAGATCTATAACTCTCCCATTCAACGATACCCATATATCCTACTTTTGGGACAGTCTAGTTCATGCATGTTTAGTGATACTTTTAACGGTTCTCTACATCTTCTCTGAGCTTCTGTGAGGTGGCCACGTTCCACCACATTGATGATGGAGCAGGAAAAGCCATTGCTTCCTGAGGTCCCCAGGCAACCTAATCTCTAGGTTCTGCTATTGCAATAAATTCTCCCCTGTTTTGTTAAATCACCTTGAACTAATTTCTGTTCTTTGCCATCAAAAAGTCTCCACCAATACTGTATCTGGGACCCCTAATTCTAAATGTTAATTTATACATTCGAGTGGTATATCTCTTTTTATCTTCTAGTTTTATGCTCTCTCCGACACTCAATAGTTTATCCTGGCATTCAAGAAGAAAAGAAAGAAGATGACAAAGGAAGAGGCTTTCTGTCCAAAGGAGATTTCTATGCTCTTGAGTTACAATTCTGCTTTTCTCATCTGTTTGGCTTCCTCTTCTGAATACTGACAAAGAGGGATTCCTGAGACCCTCTCACATGGTCAGTAACTTCGATCTCAAGCTCAGGGATTCTTGGTCCCAGAAAGACATTAATACTTTATCATCTGTAAATTAACTCATCTTTTCCTAAATTCTGAATTTCTAGTTCAACGAGAACAGGGGTAAATGAAAGCAGCTCCAGATACTGCAGACAATAGCCTCAAATAAGAAACATCTGTTTTTATAAAACTCAGAAGTCATATTATAATGGATTTTCAATGGGATTCATATTTCCCTCATGAATTGGTTTCTGTTACTGTAGTGGAAAAGGAAAAAAAAAATAGAAAGCACTCTTTGAGATAAATTCTCTATATCTAGGTACAAAGATTAGATATTTAATTGCATTATTTTACAGTTTGTAGAAGAAGTAAAATTAGGGTTAATACAAAAAGATTCAGCAAAAGTAAATGAATGTAAATACTTTTGTTGTACTACGTAAACTTTCACTTAAGAGGTCTTTAATGGGATTTGTTTTAATAAAGTTAATTATTCAAAAATATCACTCAATTTCCATAGTTCAACTGAACATGAATATAAATTTATGCTGGAGAGCAACTCAATTAAATCTCCTCAAAAAACTTACCAAATTGGAAGTCAAAGTTAATTAACGTAAGCTGGGATTAAAGATATTAATTATAAAAAACTAAAATTTAGTTCAAGCAACAGATTTGCCTGAGGTTTGAATATCATGTTATAATATAAAACCCACCACCACCATCACCTGTGCCCATACTTTTATTAAAGTAGAGGGATTTATTCTGAACAGTTGAAAACTTATTATTAAAACTGAGCTAGAGTTCAGGTAACTGGAACTCCTGATAAAGAAAGCTGTCAGTCCTTCTTCCTACTTTTTTTCCTACTTAACTTACTTCCTACTTACTTTTTTTTTTAATTTTTTTTTTAATGTTTTATTTATTTCTAGGAGACAGAGAGAGAGACAGCGTGAGCAGGGGAGGGTCATAGAGAGAGGGAGCCACAGACTCTGAAACAGGTTCTAGGCTCCGAGCTGGCAGTCAGCATAGAGCCCAGAGCCCGACGCGGGGCTCGAACCCACAAACTGCAAGATCATGACCCAAGCGAAAGTCGGACGCTAAACCGACTAAGCCACCCAGGCGCCCCATTTCTACTTACTTTTAAGTATACTCTATAGTTTACATTTCATGACATTGGAATCTATAGGTTTACTTTTTCCTTTAATAAAATCTTTTATTGAGTATAACACACATGCAGAAAAAACAAATAATAAGTGTTTTGTTTGAATAACTTGATGAATCTTTTTATAGGTTTATTTTCAATTAATAATTTCACTGCTAAAAATTTATCCTAAAAAGACTAAAAATCTGGGAGTTAAAAGGTCTATGAAGGCTATACTTAAAATAGATTAAAAAATAGAAAAACATATACTTATCAGCAAAAGTTTATTATATTTGCCACCATTATGTTGATAAATGGAAAACAGACACATACCCACTGCCATAAGAAAATAAAATTGGGGGCACCTGGGTGGCTCAGTTGGTTAAGCATCCGACTCTTGATAATGGTTCAGGTCATGATCCTGTCGTCATGAGATTGAGCCCTGTATCAGCTCCACACTGATAGTGGAGTGTGCTTGGCATTCTCTCTCTCCCTCTCTCTGCCCCTTCCGTGCTTTTTCCTTCCCCCTTAAACATTTTATTGTCGAGTTGGTTTCCATATAACACCCAGTGTTCATCCCAACAAGTGCCTTCCTCCATGCCCATCACCCCCTTCCCCTCTTCCCCTTCCCCATCAGCCCTCAATTTGCTCTCAGCATTCAAGAGTCTCTCATGGTTTGCCTCCCTCCCTCTCCCCAACTATTTTTCCCCTTCTCCTCCCCCATGGTCCTCCATTAACTTTGTCCTAATCCACTTATATGTGCAAACATGTTATCTGTCCTTCTCTGCCTGACTTATTTCGCTCAGCATAACACCCTCAAGTTCCATCCACGTTGCTACAAATGGACAGATTTCATTCTTTCTCATTGCCATGTAGTATTCCATTGTATAGATAAACCATCAGTTGATGGACATGTAGGCTCTTTCCATGATTTGGCTATTGTTGAGAGTGCTGCTATGAATATTGGGGCACATGCGCCCCTATGCATCAGCACCCCTGTATCCTTAGGGTAAATTCCTAGCAGTGCTATTGCTGGGTCATAGGGGAGTTCTATTGTTAAGTTTTTGAGGAGCCTCCACACTGTTTTCCAGAGGGGCTGCACCAGTTTGGATTCCCACTAACAGTGTAGGAGGGTGCCCGTTTCTCCACATCCTTGCCAGCATCTAGAGTCTCCAACCCCTTCCCTGCTTTTGTGTGCTCTCTCTTTCTCTCTCTCTTAAATATTTTTAAAAAATTGTTTATTTTCAGTAGACAGAGAAAACACAACCAGGAAAGGAGAGAGGAAGTCACAGAATCTGAACCGGGCTCCAGGCTCTGATCTGTCAGCACAGAGCCTGATGTGGGGCTCAAACCCACAGACCATGAGATAATGGCCTGAGCTGAAGTAGGATGCTAAACTGACTGAGCCACCCAGGTGTCCCAAAGAAAAAGATTTCTGAACAAAATTGTCACATTGTTTTCTCAAAAAGACAAGATAAGACACATCAAGCTCCAATAATTTAATACTTTGGGCAAAGGAGCAGGTTTTAAGGATTCAGTTTAACAACGCAGTGCTGAAATGAGGTGTGCAACTTCACTGTAATCTATTTCTTGTGAAGTACAATGTTCCCACAGGAACACAGTAATTTGAAAGGCTTACGTGTGAGATTTATTTTCTCTCAAACAAATCTAACTAAATTGAACAACCTTCTAAAGGCAAAGTAATAATAATATGTAGTTCACATCTCCCTAAATTTGATATATTCAGAAAACAGGATGTTCTTTTTAAAGTTTGTTTATTTTATTTTATTTTTTATTTTATTTTTTAATGTTTTATTTATTTCTAGGAAAGAGAGAGACAGAGTGAGCAGGGGAGGGTCAGAGAGAGAGGGAGTCACAGACTGAAACAGGCTCCAGGCTCTGAGCTGGCAGTCAGCACAGAGCCCGACGTGGGGCTCGAACCCACGAACCGCGAGATCATGACCTAAGCGAAAGTCAGACGCTTAACCGACTAAGCCACCCAGGCGCCCCATAAAGCTTGTTTATTTTGAGAAAGAGTACAAGTCGGGGAGGGGCAGAGAGAGAGGGAGAGAGCATCACAAGCAGTCTCTGCACAGTCAGCACACAGTCCAAGGTGAGGCTCGAACTCACAAACTGTGAGATCATGACCTGAGCTGAAGTTGGAAGCTCAACCGACTGAGCCACTCAGGCACCCCAAAACAGGTTGCTCTTTTGAGTCCTAAACCTTGACGATTCTGAAAAATATTGACTTCAAGGAAGTGAGCAGAGAAATACGTTTATATGTGGCTCTGATTTTTAGTGTTTTTGTGGAAGTTGCCCCAGCTGCTACAGGTTGGTTCATTTGACCAAAATAGGAAGGAATATGTAAATGAAGGCAGAAGTGCAATCTCTCTCTTAATGGCTCATTCATACTGCAAAGGAATCGTGTTTCCCTTGGAGGCTGAAGCATTATGACCTACCTGTACTAGCGGCATTGTCAGTCACAAGAGTGAACAGGACTCGGCTGACCACTGACCTAGAATCCCTTCTTCCAAATATTGGTACATGCTATGAATCAAGACCTCTCCCAAACGACTAACGCCCAGCTTAACGTTTGCTTCTTTCATACGATGATCTACTTAGAGCTCTATTCCAATTCCCTCTGTTTTTAGACTTTTTCCTCTTGCCTTCAAAGTATTTTCCTGGACGCCCCCACAGATACAGCCACAAACCCAGTTAATCATTAAGGACTTCATCAAAGTTCGTAACTCCCCTCCTCCCAACTCCAGTTTCTCCTTTAAAAGAATTTTTTTTTTCGACACAAATCTTGTCAGTAAGTCAGTCCTGCAGCCTACCGAGTCAGGATTAGATCATGTGCATTGGATGCTTTGAAAGCATATTTCATAGAGAGTCTGGCACTGTCACACTGCTCTGCATGACAGGGAGGCAAGGTAGTTCCTCCTGTGCTTCTGTAACAAGGACACTGAGACTCAAACTTGGGGACTTGTATAAGGATTCTAGGTAAGACATTTGCAGAAACAGAATCCAAACTTGCATCCCCTGATCCCAAAGCCTCTTTCCAACAGGTAAGGGGCTGGAATGGGTGACATGCCATGGGACTCCTGCTACTTGGCTAAGGACTCATCTTAATCACCCGTAGCCCAACCACCTCCCTCCCTCTCCAAAATAATTCCCCTGTACTCAATTCTCATTCTAAAATGGTGAAGGCAGATAAAAATCCAAGGGTCAACTTCAAAAACTTCCTCACCAGAGTGTAGCCTATTTTCTCAGTCACTTCCTTATGTGTATATGTATGATATATATGTAAAGACTTTTTTTTTTTTTTTCAATTAAAAAAAAATTGCATCTGGGGCAACTGGGTGGCTCAGTTGGTTAAGTGGCTGACTTCGGCTCAGCTTGTGACCTCACAGCTCATGAGTTTGAGCCCCACACAGGGCTCTGTGCTGACAGCCTACAGCTTGGAGCCGGCTTCAAATTCTATGTGTCTCTCTCTCTCTCTACCCTTCCCCAACTTGCATTGTCTCTCTGATTCTGTCTCTCTCCAAAGTAAATAAACAACAACAAAAGAAAACTCAAAAAAACAAAAAAACCCAAACAAACCTGCACCCGCCAGATTGGCTATGGTCTGATTATATCCACTGTTTGCTAGATCTGGGGGGTGGGAAATAACTTCTTTTACAAGCTGTTAGAGGAGCGGAAATTTTGTGTAACACTGAAGAAAGATGATTTGATATTTTTTATGCCACATATCCAAACAACTGCACAAAGACATGTACAGCAGTATGTTATAGTATTATTTGTACTGACATCTAAATAATATATATCATAAATGACATATTCAGTAAAAAATGTATGCAAATTATGACTCTGTTTATGTACACTAACTTTAAAATCTGTTTGCACAATGTATGTGACTATGTATGAGATTGATAGAAAAGCTGGTAAGTTGACAGTGGTTATTTCTAGAGTAGTACTACTACTCTAGAATTAAAAGGAGAAAAACAGCAGTAAGAAGTAACACCTTTATGACAACTCAGTATGTTAGGGAATCAATTAGAATTAAGATCTATTTGCTAACCTAAGACTTTTCAATCACAGCCAGAAACATAAATAAGAATGGGGAATAAAATTTAGGGTCAAAATAATTTTAAATTATATTTAAATACTGCACAAAATCTTGAGCCTTCAGCTCAAAAATCTTATTCTCCCGCCCTAATTTTTCCAGTCACAGCCCCTATGTTAGGTCAATCCTATTCTCTTGGCATTTAAAAGGGACAGCATGGAGACAGAGACTTTCAAGTTGAAGGGCAGGAAGTACTATGGGCCATATAAGGGTCTCTCCCTTTGCCTTCCGTGGATTCCAGGACACATTTGATGTCTTTCTATGACAGAAGCAAAAATTCACATCTAGAATCCTAATAAGATTTGTTATATATGGACCAGTTAAAAGCACACTTAGGTTCAGGTTCCACCTTCGGAGATTCTCATTTAAAAAGATGGGGTAGAGGGTTGTTATTTAGGCAAACCTTTCCTATGATTCTGATACACAAACTTGGTTGAGAGCAACTTACAGAGCTAAAGAGATTAATTTGCTTAAATTTTTGAGAAAGGATTTGCAGTTTTATGTTCTCCAGAATAGAGATCAGAAATTCCTTAGGCTAAATTATGTGCTGAAGTTTGAGAAGCAAACATTTAGATCACAGGATCACACAACATTAAGTCTGAAAGAGTTCTTAATTTTTGAGAGAGAGAGAGAGCACCAACTAGACCATACAAGCAAGGGGAGGGGCAGAGGGAGAGGGAAGGAAAGAATCCCAAGCAGGCTCCTCACTGATGCAGGGCTTGATCCCAGAAACTGTGAGGTTATGTCCTGAGCCAAAATCAAGAGTCGGATGCTCAACTGAGGGAGCCACCCAGGAAACCCAAGTATGAAGAAGTTCTAAAGATATTACTAACCACTCTTCCATTTTACAGTTAAGAGATGACAAAAGAGATTAAGGGATTTATCTGAGAAAAACTGTTAATTAAAAAAAATCTGGGGCCAACAAACATATGAAACGATGCTCAGCATCCCTACTCATCAGGGAAATACAAATCAAAACGACACTGAGATACCACCTCACACCAGTCAGAGTGGCTAAAATGAGCGAATCAGAGAACACGAGATGCTGGCGAGGATGTGGAGAAACGGGCACCCTCTTACACTGTTGGTGGGAATGTAAACTGGTACAGCCCCTCTGGAAAACAGTGTGGAGGTTCCTCAGGAAATTAACAATAGAACTCCCTATGACCCAGCAATAGCACTGCTAGGAATTTACCCAAGGGATACAGAAATGCTGATGCATAGAAGCACATGTACCCCAATGTTCATAGCAGCACTCTCCACAATAGCTAAAACATGGAAAGAGCCTAAGTGTCCATCAACAGATGAATGGATCAAGAAGATGTGGTTTATCTATACCATGGAATACTACATGGCAATGAGAAACAATGAAATCTGGCCATGTGTAGCACATGGATGGACCTTGAGGGTGTTATGCTGAGCGAAATAAGTCAGGCAGAGAAGGACAAATATCATATGTGTGCACGTATAGGAGGATTAGGAGGAACTTAACAGAGGACCGGGGGAGAAGGAGAAATGGTGGGGGAAAGGGAGAGAGGCAAACCATGAGAGACTCTTGAATGCTGACAAAAACTGAGAACTGATGGATGTAGGGGGGAGGGGGGACGGGCATGGAGGAGGGCACTTGTGGGGATGAGCACTGGGTGTTATGTGGAAACTAATTTGACAACAAACTATTGGTAAAAAAAAATCTGGTATTACAAGATATCTCTCTTATAGAAAATAGTATACTGTTATAAATAATAACTAGTATACTTGTTTTTTCATTCTGTCATCCTCACCTTTGAATTTCAGATTACTGAAAGTTAAGAAGCATTTAAACAACAAAGAAGAGATCTGATTTTTATTTAGGGTAACAACAAAAATAATATCATGAACTTATGCTAAAACAGTTGGGCTAGGTCTTTAAAATGTCTGTGGAAGTATATTGAATAACATACATGGGCAAAAGAATGAAATGACAGAAATACTCATTTGTATTGAGGACTTATTTAAGTATCTAATCGTAGTTGGATCATAGAACAGTGAAGCAGTGGCAGTAGCTGGAAAAGGAGGTCAAAGATCCCTCTTGGGGGGCAGCTGGGTGGCTCATTCTGTTATGTGTCAGACTTTGGCTCTGGTCAAGATCTCTCAGTTGATGAATTTGAGCCCTGCCCCTGGGTCTGGCTCTGTGCTGATAGATTAGAGCCTGGAGGAGCCTGCTTGGGATATGGTGTCTCCCTCTCTCTGCTTCTCTCCCACTTGTGCTTTTCTCTCCTTCTCTCTGTCTCCCTCAAAAATAAATAAACACTAAAAAAAATTTCTAAAGGTATCTCTTTGAAAGACTGAATATTATAAGAAGTTTGGACTATACCATTAGTCAGTGTGTTTTTGTGTGACACTTAAGTTTCATTTTAAAACATATATAGATAAAGAAAGTAGGTGCACAAACAGCATTTGACAAAATATAATGTCAAATTGTGATTTAAAAGGAAAACCCTCTTATCAAATTAGAAATGGAAAGAAATTTCCTTGGCTTGATAAAGGGCATCTATGAAAAACCTACATACAGCTAAGGTCTTATTTAATCATCCAACACCAAATGGTTTCTGAGACTAGGGCACAAAAGAGAGACAGAGCAGAAAATGAAAGAAGGAAGCAGGATAAAGGTCTGCTTCAGATAATCTGCATTCAGATAATGACTGAAAAGGAAGAAATAAACTCTCTATACACAGATGAAATGATCAGTTACCTCTGGAAAATGCTAAGGCATCAACAAAAACTACTAGAACTAATAAGTTAGTTTAGTGTGATTTTGGGATACAAGGTCAATATACAAATACATGAAAATCAATTGTATGTCTATATGCTAGAACAAACCAGAATGAAAGGATAAAAATTCGACTTACAAGAGCACTGAACATTTAATACATAGGAATACACTTAAGTGAAAATGCAAATCTTCTATACTGAAGATTATGAAACACTTCAGAAAAATTATTAAATGGAGAGATATCACATTTATAACTTGGAAGACTCAATATTGTTAAGAAGTCTAGCCTTCCTAAATTAAACTATAGATTCAATACAATCTCAATCAAAATCCCAGCTTTTTTAAAAAGGAGAAATTTATAAGTTGGTTTTAAGACTGATATGGCTAAAATGAACAAATGAGGAAACTATAGATGCTGGCGAGGATGTAGAGAAATGGGAAGCCTCTTGCACTGTTGGTGGGAATGTAAACTGGTGCAGCCCCTCTGGAAAACAGTGTGGGGGTTCCTCAAAAAAATTAAAATGGGGGGCGCCCGGGTGGCTTAGTCGGTTGAGCGTCCGACTTTCGCTCAGGTCATGATCTCTCAGTTCGTGGGTTCGAGCCCCGCGTCGGGCTCTGTGCTGACTGCCAGCTCAGAGCCTGGAGCTTGTTTCAGTCTGTGACTCCCTCTCTCTCTGACCCTCCCCTGCTCACGCTGTCTCTCTCTCTCTCCTAGAAATAAATAAGAAAACATTAAAAAAAAATTAAAATAGAACTACCCTATGACCCAGCAATAGCACTGCTAGGAATTTACCCAAGGGATATAGAAATGCTGAGGCATAGGAGCACATGTACCCCAATGTTCATAGCAGCACTCTCAACAATAGCCAAAACATGGAAAGAGCCTAAGTGTCCATCAATGGATGAATGGATCAAGAAGATGTGGTTTATCTATACCATGGAATACTACATGGCAATGAGAAACAATGAAATCTGGCCATGTGTAGCAACATGGATGGACCTTGAGGGTGTTATGCTGAGTGAAATAAGTCAGGCAGAGAAGGACAAATATCATATGTTTGCACATATAGGAGGATTAGGAAGAACTTAATGGAGGACCATGGGGGAGAAGAAGGGGGTTAATGGTGGGCGAAAGGGGGAGAGGCAAACCATGAGAGACTCTTGAATGCTGACAAAAACTGAGGACTGATGGATGTGTGGGGGGGGAATGGGGGGTGGGCATGGAGAGGGGCACTTGTGGGGATGGGCACTGGGTGTTATATGGAAACCGACCTGACAATAAACTATTTGTAAAAAAAAAAAAAAAGATGTGGTTTATATATACAATGGAATACTACTTGTCAACAAGAAAGAATGAAATCATGCCATTTGCAGCAATGTGAATGGAACTGGAGAGCATTATGCTAAGTGAAATGTCAGTCAGACAAGGACAGATATCATAAGTTTCCACTCATATGTGGATCTGGAGAAACTTAACAGAAGATCATGGGGGAAGAGAAAGGGGAAAAATAGTTACAAACAGAGAAGGAGGGAGGCAAACCATAAGACTCTTAAATACAAAGAACAAACTGAGGGTTGATGCAGGGTCAGGGAGAAGGGAAAATGGGTGATGGGCATGGAGGAGGGCACTTGGGATGAGCACTGGGTGTTGTATGTAAGCCAATTTGACAATAAATTAAATATAAAAAAGATTCATATGGAAACTCAAATGATCTAGAATAGACAATACAATTTTCAAAAATAACAAAATGAGGACTTAGTGACTGTACCTTAATTCAAGACTTGCTATAAAGATATGGTAATCAAGGCAGCATGGTAATGGCATAAATGATAGGCAGATTAATAAAAGAGAACTGGAGAGTCCAAAAACAAACACATAGTTACATGATAATTTCTCTCTCTCTCCTGCTTGTGTGTGCACTCTCTCAAAATAAATAAATGAACTCTTAAAAACGAAAAAGTATATTAGAGCCACAATGAGAAACCATTACACACCAAGGAGGAGCTAAGGTTGTAGAACAACCAGAATGCTCATTCTGCTGGTGGGAATGTTTAGTGGCCCAGCTACTTGGACAAAAGCTGTGGCAGATTCTTTTAAGTTAAACACACAACTACCCTGTATCCCACTAATTTACCATTAATATTTATCCAAGAAAAAGGAAAACAGTTGTCCTCAAAAAGACTTGTCACACAAATGTTTCCAGAGTCAAAACTGCAAAAAATCCACAAGTCCATCCACAGGTAAACTGATAAATTGGGTTAGTTATACAATGGAATATTACTCAGCAACAAAAAGGAACAAACTACTAACACACACAACAGCACAGATGAATCATAGACAGGCGAAGTCCAAGAAACTGGACACAGAGTACCTACTATATAATCCCATATATGTGAAGTTCTAGAATAGGACAAACTAGTGAAAGGAAAACAAAACAAAACAAAACATCAGTGCAGCATTTGCCTGTCAGGATGGGAGTAAAACACTACTGTGGGAAAGTACATGAAAACAATTTCTAGGGAGATGACAAGGATAGATATTTGGATTATTCGGGTGTATATAATTGTCAAAATTGTACACAGAATATCTGTGTTTCTTTTTCTGTACACTTTATCCCTCCCTCCCAAATATAAAAATAATAACTGCATAGGCGTGGACAGATGGAGGTATAGGTGATACAGAAATGACGGAGTGTTGATAACTGCTGAACCATGTGACGGCTATACAGAAGGATTTCATGACATAATTCTGCATACCTGATAGATGCTAAAAAATATCCATAATAGGAGTTATTTTTAAAGGAGGAAAACCACATATGGGTCTGCCTTCCAGGTAAGGTTTTCCTAATAGAGTAACTTTTGATTTTTAGTACTCACACTTCATAGGACTTGCATACACTCTCAATACAGTATTTTCCAGTAAATGTTTATATAGGAAGATTTTATATCTGCATTCCCGCTACACGGTAAAACATTTTAAATGAAATATTGTGAGGGAAAAGTCCCGGGCATATTCCAGATACAGACGTGCAGGGTGGTGCTTGAAACCAGACACTCTGCAGCAGCCAGAAGGATGTGCAGTTTGCATGCCGGCGTAGTAAACTGGAAACCGTGTCATTGCTCACAGCGCAACAGTGTTAGCATCACACTGCCGGGTGGCAGCAGACACTTCATATCCTAACAAGACTGTGTTATTTATGTGCACTTATTTTTATTGCACTTCAGTAATATTTTAGAAAACTGGTGGTGGTGGGGGAGTTGGGATTCATATGTAATGAAGGCATCAACTTTCCTGACTTAAAATAATGAGAAACAGGCTCACGGCTACTCTTCGGGCCAGAACATCAGATTCTCAGGTTGGATTACTGATTTTAGGCCTACCTCTTAAAAACTATAATTGAAACATATACAACCACATTTACGATGAGTTTAAGCAGCTGTCTGATATTGTTAGGAAGTCAAACCCGGAATAAGAATGTCATTAACACTTTTCGTTCAGGCTTCAGGCCTTAAGACTGTACAGTGACTACAAGAAGTTTCCATTGTGCAAATGGAGCAAAACACAGCATAAGTTATCTGCTGAGGGTGATACAAGGAGACCCTTCTCCATAATCCAAGAGACTATCTTTCTAGACTGCATTTCAGGACTGGAAGGAAGTAGAGAAGAAACTGGGAAAAGCAGGGAACAGGGGCCTGGAGAATTACCCCAACACGTCACATAAGAGCTGAGGGAAAACTACAGAAAGGAGAGTCTGGAGACACACTGCTCAAGACCAATTATTCGTTCCAAATGGCTTTCTCCTCAACATATGTTCCTTTCCCTGTTCTTTTTTTTTTTTTTAATGTTTTTATTTATTTCTAGAGAGAGAGAGAGACAGCGTGAGCAGGGGAGGGTCAGAGAGAGAGGGAGTCACAGACTGAAACAGGCTCCAGGCTCTGAGCTGGCAGTCAGCACAGAGCCCGACGCGGGGCTTGAACCCACGAACCGCGAGATCATGACCCAAGCGAAAGTCGGACGCTTAACCAACTAAGCCACCCAGGCGCCCCTCTTTCCCTGTTCTTTTTATCTTCTTTCCACATTAACCTATGTTTCTTTGATTATCCTCATTTTTACTTTCTGCCTCCATGGCACTTTCTCTCTCACAGCACTTTGTCTCTGATTTTAAGACAATGTGGTTCACTCCAGAAATCCCACATAAAGCTTTTGTAGAGTGATTATGAGGACTGCAATAATAAAAATTAAGTGATTGCCATTCCTCTCAAAGATCAGTAAGAACATAGACTTTTAGCCTAAATATTTCAGCAGTATGAAGACAATGAAGTGTGACAAAATAATTAAAACTCTTCCCCCAATAAGCCAGAGACAGAAACGAAAAGGGCAGAGATAAAGCTCTAAGACTTCAGGACAAGAAATACAGAGCGAAATGAGGCCACTCAATATGAGCCAGGTCTTATATAATATTTCCTGCAGTCGGAAAATAAAATCTTACCTTTACAATGGTATTGAGGGGGAAAGGTTTTAAATTATGAAGTTCATAGAAGCTCCCGAAATGGACAAGAAAACCCTCAACAATGGATTTTTCTTCTTCTTTGAGTTTTGAGAGATGGCTGTAATTTCACTGACTGCATTCTTACATTGAATTCAAAGCGGTGTTCAATTTTAAGAAGATAAAGAGTAACATGGTATTGCATTGTGAGAGACTACTTCAGATATTTTAAACTAGCACCCTAGAATAACTACATTAATCTAGATCTACCCAAACTACAAAATGATGAGAGATTCACTTAACACTTTTTTAAAATAGTTTTTATTTATTTCTGAGACAGAGAGAGACAGAGCATGAGTGGGGGAGGGGCAGAGAGAGAGGGAGACACAGAATCTGAAACAGACTCCATGCTCTGAGCTGCCAGCACAGAACCCAATGTGGGGCTCAAACCCAGGAACTGTGAGATCATGACCTGAGCCAAAGTCAGACACTTAACTGACTAAGCCACTCAGGCGCTCCTCACTTATCACTTTTTTAAGTAGACTTTATGCCCAAAGTGGGGCTCAAACTCATAACCTTGAGATCAAGAGTCACACACACTACCAACTAAGCCAGCCAGAAGTCCCCACTTAATACTTTTTAGAATCATGATTAATTCACAATGAAATAACTTAAGAGCTTTAGAGTCAGAAAAGTTAGTGTTTGCCTATTGATTCTACCCCTTTACATCTCAGTTTCCTTATCTGTAAAATGGGGATTAAAATAACACCTTCTTTCATTGGTGTGTTATAATAGTTAGGATAATGCTCATAAAGAATTTAGCATTGACTCAAAAACAGTATAAGTATTCAATGTAAACTCAATTCCCAACACAGCTTTCCTACCCCCAAATGTTCTTCTAATGAGTACATCTTTTTGTAATTCATATTGGATATCACAATAATAGTATTATTATATACAGTAATAGTATATGGTAATCTAAGTAATAGGAAAGATGATTTACCAAGATACAGACAGCTGTTGACTACATGCTGTAATAATCAGGGAGCTCCACTCTGAAGAAAAAACAAAATGTCACACACACAGGAGAGGACCCATGACTGTTTTCTGTGTGAGGCTGGCTACATTCTTCTGTTGATTTTCAGAGTTGTGAATTGGGCTCTAGCCTATTGTAAAAGTTCCCAAATGGGGTCACTTAAGCCTTGCATATGCGAAGGTCATTTTTTGTCAAGTTTTAACAACAAGTGAACTGAGATAACAGACACACAACAAATTACTTATTTAAAATGTAAAATATGGGGCACCTTGGTGGCTCAGTAGGTTAAGCGTCCAACTTCAGCTCAGGTCATGATCTCATGGTTCGTGGGTTCGAGCCCCACGTCAGGCTCTGTGCTGACAGCTCAGAGCCTGGAGCCTGCTTCAGATTCTGTGTCTCCCTCTCTTTCTGACCCTACCCTGCCCATGCAGCCTCCCTCTCTCAGAAATAAATTTAAAAAAAAACAAAAAACATTAAAGGGGCACCTGGGTGGCTCAGTTAAGCATATGACTTTGGGTCAGGTCATGATCTTGAGGCCTGTGAGTTCAAGCCCCACATAAGGCTCTGTGCTGACAGCTCAGAGCCTGGAGCCTGCTTCAGATTCTGTGTCTCCCTCTCTTGCTCTCTGCTCCTTTCCTACTTGTGCTCTCTCTCAAAAGTAAATAAACATTAAAAATTTTTAAAAAAACATTAAAAAATAATAAAAATGTAAAATATGTTTTAATAGTCATGAAACCAGTGACACAATAAAAAATTTGGTCAGTTTATTTTTGCACTTTTAGCTGTTATAAGCCTACCTCTTAATAAACCTAGGAAAAATAATTTTATTGCAATTTTGCATTCCTTTAGTCTTCTCTCTGCTCCTCAAACTAGTGTTTCTCCAATGGGATATTTTATTGCATTAAGGAACACACATCAGGGAGTGCCTGGGTGGCTAAGTCAATTAGGCATGCGACTTCGGCTCTGGTCACGATCTTACTGTTTAAGTGCGAGCCTCACATTGGCTCTGTGCTGACAGCTCAGAGCCTGGAGCCTGCTTCAGATTCTGTGTATCCCCCTCTCTCTCAGGCCCTCCCCCACTCACACTCTGTCTCTCTCTCAAAAATAAACATTAAAAAAAAATAAAAAGAAGCACATCATAAAATTACAACTACTTACGGCAATAATCTAAAAAAGCCAATCTAAGATGACAGAAATGTGAATGAAAATTAGAAAGAATCTTATCTGTGGCTGCACAAAAGCTAGGGATTTGTTTACCATTCTACTGCACTTCTAAGTCTTTTAAGTCTTCCAAAAGATTTCAAAAATAATTCACTGGCAACAAGCAGAAGACAAAGAACCAGTGTTGAGACCGGGGTGGTGGTTAAGAGCCCTCTGGCAGGAGTTTTGCCACGAAGCAGCTACATGACCCTGGTCCAGTCACTGAAGTTTTACAGTTTCTGGGTTCCCCCCCTCCGCCCCTTATGAAATAAACATAACAAGACACTAAGATCCAGGTTTACCTGTGGTTCTACGCCTTCATCCCTGGCAAATACGGAAAGTATTTTATTTGCAGTGGTTCTTAAGTAAACACGTTAGACACGTGGAAAAGAACAACACCCAGCTTTGGTTATCCTACAGGCAAATGTTCCAAGGCTAACATCCACGGGTGTGTGGTGGCACAGGGCGTGGGGGCCGGAGGGGACGCAGCTCTCTAGGCTGGCCCAGTCAACTGTGGGTCCTGTGCCACCCGCACTGCTGCTTCTGGCGCGTTTCTAACCCGGCAAATCACTCCAATTCCCCACGCAGCATTATCCACTCTCTCTTCCCACACTGGCACTGTAGGGAAGATTATAAATAAATCCTATATTCATAGGATAGCACCATGCCCAGGCCTGTGTATTTTCTGGGACTAATTGCTCAGGGAAAGCCAATACTCTGGTGCAAGTCTCATTGTAGTCTACATGGTAATTATATGCTAATGCCTTTTGAAATTAACTCGGAGCCCCTACATCAGCATCGCAGTAAAGGGTAAAGAAGCTGAGATTTAATCACATTGTCTTCTGGGGGGTTTAATGTAAGATTTCTCTTTTGTACATGAACTGGGCCATCGATCGACAGAACTCTGGGCTGCTCTTGCACTGTTAACACTGCAGTCCCACAGCAAGAAAACCGCTGCGAATGGCGTCTGGAGATCAGTGGCTGACAGGCTCCGGGAAAGAAACAGAGCTTCTGACTTCAAGGAACGCGGCAACAGTGCACATTTGACCAAGCTCTTTTCTACTTCCTGTAAGTTAGCCTCATCTTGGGGCCTAAAATAAGTCAGATCGACTATAAATAAAAGGAAGCTCAGAGCAAGTAATAACACAACAATAGCAACAAAGCAGTCATGAGAAAGAATGATAAGAAATGGTGGAGTTGTAAAAACAATCAAGACACAGATAACTTTACCTCATCAGGGAGAGAAGTCACAGAATGAAATGGAGTGTGGGTGGGTAAGCAAAAATACAAGGTTTGCTCTAGCTCAGAAACCTAGTAAGCGTAACCTAAAAGCCCACTATAAATGGCTGCCATACAACATAGTGTCTTTCTACCATCCACTGCTCTGTAATATCCGAAGAGCAGCTATTGTAACACTGGCTTTTAGCTTTCCTGGTATGCATCGTGAAACCAATTTCCTATTCTCATTCAGAAGCACATTGGATTTAGGATGTGGGTGGCTCAGTCAGTTAAGCATCTGACTTTGGCTCAGGTCATGATCTCATGGTTTGAGCCCCGCATTGGGCTCTGTGCTGCAGCTCAGAGCCTGGAGCCTGCTTCAGATTCTGTGTCTCCCTCTCTCTCTGCCCCTACCCAGCTCATGATCTGTCTCTCAAAAATAAATCAACAAACCTTAAAAATAAAAGCACATTGGATTTGATATCATGCAATATATAAATTCCTCACATTTCATAGCAAAATGATTAAATTTTTTCTCAGCTATATAAAGAAACCAGGGAAATGTTTCCCACACAATTTTTTTTCCTGTCATCCCTGACCTACAGCCAAAAGTCACATGAGAAGATGGGTTATAACTGCTTACGAATCCATTCTGTGCATGTTTCCATTCTCTTAGTTTCTTAAGATGCTTACATGGAGCTATCGAGGAAGATAATGGCTTCCCTTGGGGACATACTTTCAGAGGCCAATGTATTACTATAAACAAACTAAAAAAAAACCCAAACACACAAATCCACATGAAAATATTATTTTATAAATAATATCAGTTGACATGCGTTATTTTGTGCCAGATACTGCAGCAAAAATCTGACCTACCTTTTCTCATTAATTCTTTTATTTATTTATTTATTTATTTATTTATTTTTATTTATTTCTAGGAGAGAGAGAGAGAGAGAGAGAGACAGCATGAGCAGGGGAGGGTTAGAGAGAGAGGGAGTCACAGACTGAAACAGGCTCCAGGCTCCGAGCTGGCAGTCAGCACAGAGCCCGATGTGGGGCTCGAACCCACGAACCGCGAGATCATGACCTAAGCCAAAGTCGGACGCTCAACCAACTAAGCCACCCAGGCGCCCCTCTCATTAATTCTTAGAACACCCTCGTAAGTTGATGCTATGCAGTCAACTAGACTATAAGTTCTAGAAGAGGTACCATGGATTTTGTTTACTGATGTAAAGTCAGCACTTTGTTCATACCTTGCTTCTTGCAGGAGAGATGCATAGCAAGACACTTGCTGAATATGTAATTTTCATTTGATAAAGGAGGCAACTGAGGGTTAGAGAAGGTAAGTAACTAGCCAAAGATATGGGAAGCTAGAATCTATGTTCCAACATATATTTATCGATCTTTTTTTTTTTAGAGAAAAAAATTAGGGCGATTGGAGGAAGATCAACTTACTGCCATGTTTAATCATCTTGCTGTTTCCATCTCTGCAAGAAGATGAAGTTGTTGAACAACAACAAAGGAGCCAAATTCAGAATGTCCAAAAAAAAAAAAAAAATAGGTGGGATCCAATATGGCAAGATGTTAATATCCTTTTTCAGATAAGAGAGCCCTTTCAGCTTCTAGCATAGAAAACAGACTGAACCTTCTGTCTACAAGGGAGGAAATGTGATCTAATTAACAGTCAACTATGTGCAGTGCGTTTTGTTAATTAAGCCCCTTCTGAAATGCAACTAATAACTGGAAGAACTGGGATAAGTGAAACCAGGTCTTCCAAGTTCAGTGCTGGCTGCCCTATACACAGTATAGACTTTTAAGTGTGGACTCTAACACACATTCACTACTCAGCAGTCAGTACTCATTTGTTACCTGTATCAAATACAATGTCAGGGAAATAATATACCAGTGCTCCTATTGGTCTGGATCCCATAGGCCATTATTTGGCCATTGTTTGAGAGGTGGGGGAGGGAGGGAGGGAGTAGGAGAGCAGCAGAGACAGAGGGAGAGAATCCCAAGCAGGCACCTCACTGTCAGCACAGAGTCCGATAGGGAGCTCAAACTCACAAACCAAGAGATCATGACTTGAGCTGAAATCAAGAGTCAGGCGCCCAACCGAATGAGCTACCCACGCGCTCCTCCATCTTGAGTCTTAATAAGATAGAACTAGAATCTTTGTGTTCTACATTACCGCCTTTGGGACATTTTCATATATACAAGATAGGAAATCTATGTCTAGGTGCATATAATAGATTATCTTCAGAGACATGATTCCCTAAAGATAAGAATATCATAAATCAGGATTCTCATGGATCTCAAACATATGGGGTTTGGGTTGAAGTACCACAGGGCACACTTAAAGTAGGAATCTTGGAGTCTGGTGAGTCTGGGTTCTTACTGAAACTTAGGAATTTAGTTCTGTAATATTAGGCAAATTACACAGTTTACTTATCCACAAAATGAGGACAGTTCAAGTATTTACCGGATAGTGCTGTTAAGAATACTGAATACAAATGTGAGAGCACCTACGTAAAGTACCAATGATAACTTGGTAAATTAGTTTCTATTTTCACCTTGAATACCACAACCATCAATGTAATCTCCAAGCATCAGCCAAAGGAAATAAACTTGAAGTGATGAATTATGTTGGTTATTACATACTGTCACCTTTGATTTTTTGTTTATTTAATTAATGATTATGCAGGTCACTGCTACTATGCAGTGTGGGTCCCTTTCAGGATGCTGTTATTACAAAAGAACCATAGAAGTAATTCCAAAAGACTTCTTTGTGGAAACAGCTTTTAGAGGGGGAGAAACCACCGGGGCTTAGGAAAGAGGCATGATGTTAATGGCCACACAGTGTTGTGTGACCAGCTTTGGCTGTATTAAGCAAGTCAGATTATGGGTGCCTGTGAATTCTATTCTGAGGCAAAGTCTGAGGAAGAAATCATAAAATGCAAAATCACTAACTCTCATTTTCAGTGAGCAGTCTGATATTTGGGGCCTCTGTGATTCAGGTCCTTTAAATGTCCAAACATTGGAGCATCTTATCCAAGAGGCTGTGGAATGCACTGGTTAACAGAGCTGAGAGGGGGCACCTGGGTGGCTCAGTCGGTTAAGCATCTGAATTTGGCTCAGGTCATGATCTCATAGTTAGTGAGTTCAAGCCCCGTGTCAGGCTCTGTGCTGACAGCTCAGAGCCTGGAGCCTGCTTCAGATTCTGTGTCTCCCTCTCTCATTGCCCCTCTCCCACTTGTGCTCTGTCTCTCTCAAAAATAAATAAAAATATTTAGGAAAAAAAACACACAAACAACAAAAAAAGCCCAGAGAGCTGAGAAGTCAAACTGCCTGATCCTGAATCCCAGCAGCAAAGTTTACTCTGTGACCCCACTAGTATATATACCGTGTATATATTGGCCGCTATTCTTATTATATTTTTCATTTTGCAGGACAACAATCTTTTTATGTCTGTTTTCTTCCTCTAGACTGTGAGCTATCTGAATGAAGGGGCTGGATGTATTCATCTTTTTTTCTGTGCCTGATTCTAAGAGACACTCAAACAATGTTAGCTGAATGAATGAAGTACTCAACAAGCAAATGAATATCAAAATAAGATAAACTCAGAATAGAAACTCTGACTTTAGGGGCACCTGGGTGGTTCACTAGGTCAAGCATCTGACTTTGGCTCGGGTCATGATCTCACGGTTCATGGAGTTCGAGCCCCACATCCCCTCTGCACCAGCAGTGCAGAGCCTACTTGGGATTCTCTCTCTCCTCGTCTCTCTCTGCCCCTCCCCCACTTGAACACACACACGTATGCTCTCTCTCTCTCAAAATAAATAAACTTAAAAAACAAAACAAAACACCCTGACTTTAAGTGAAGAAAACAAGAATAACCTTTTCAGATTACTGATGAAATCATCTAGAGAGTAATGAGCAAAGGATGAGCTGTCTCCTTAGCCTTTCTTACCTTTATCCTATTCTTAAATAAGGAATCTATGTGGCCTTAGCCCACATCACCAACTTCGCAGATATTAACCAAGCCTTGACAACCAGTTCACAAAGCTTTGTTGGTTCTAACACCTTCCCCAAAAAACTAAATAACAACAACAAAAACAAATGCCATACTTACGGTTTATTCTAAGGCTAAAGAGAATTTTGATAAATATGAGTAGATAGTAGTAGTAGATCAATACACAATTCAGTAGATCAATACACAATTTAGTTTTGAACATTTCAGAATTTATGTTAAAAACAATCCTATCCTATTAATAGGCTTCCATGAGATTTTAACTCAAGGGCCCCTAAATTATTTTGCAAGATTAGTTTTTACTCAAGCAGCAAGTAATGTCTGCAAGCAACAATGTGATTTCTGTTCTTCCCCTGGAAAATGATTTTGAATAGTCGAAGAAAATATAATTTGTAACATTCTTCCCCATCGCCTCATTTTCCTGCACATCACCCCCTTCACCCCTTCACCTTACCAGAAGAGAAATTAAAAATCTGTGCCTCTCACCTCCAACAGTTCATCTCCAATACGCATTCGCCCGTCCGTGGCAGCAGGTCCTTCTGGGTTAATTCCCACCACAAATATGCTCATGCGTGACCTGTCTTTGTTGCCAGCAAGGCTGAGTCCAAGTCCATTCTTATCCTTTTCAAGCTCAATAATGTGCAATTCTCCAGGCAGGTCTGCATATCTTTGCCTGATTTTTTCTATTAAAAAAAAAAGGGTAAAATAATTTGAATAGAGCACTTGAATCTATATTATAAAGGTGTCGGCACGTCCCCACCTTTACCTTGATTCCTCTACCATAATGGTCCCTGTCTGAGAATGAAGTAGTAGAGGTCATTAATAGCCTTATGTGTAGGTTCCAGTTAATTATTCCATCTAAAGAGGTTAGTTCAGCCATAAAACCTTCTGATTGTACAGGTCACATTGGCCCAGACTTTCTATGCATTATTTTTTTACCTAAGAGAGTCAACACAGTGTGGTAGAAACCCTAGCTTTCCTGTCTCCCTCCAAAAAAAGAGAAAGGGTGGGTGGGAAAAAAAGAATATATACTGATCACCAGCTATATGCCAAGACAGATGTCATTCTAAACAAAAAAGACAACATTCCTATTCTCGTGGACTCACAGTCCAGTAAGAAAGAAAACCAACAATTTTTTTAAAAAATAAAAAAAAATGTTTTTTAATTTCTAAAAGAGACACAGACAGACAGGCAGACAGAGACAGTGAGACAGAGTGCAAGTGGGGGAGGAGCAGAGAGGGAGACACAGAATCCAAAGCAGGCTCTAGGCTCTGAGTTGTCAGCACAGAGCTCGACACGGGGCTTGCACTCTCGAACTTGAGATCATGACCTGAGCCGAAGTAGGATGCTTAATCAACTGAGCCACCAGGCGCCCCAACAATTAATTCTAAATAATTGCATTTAAGTATACAAAGGGTATAAAGTCCTTGCATGTTAAATGAGTAAAAACAAGGGGGAATTAAGGATATTGATTTAGCTGTTGGATCTGAGTTCAATACACAAATCAACCACTTGTGTCCAATAATTAACACATTATTTTGTTCTATGGAATTCTACTTCTTCATCTGTAAAATGGGCATATAACACCCACTTCATGGATGTTGGGGAAATGAAATAAAATAAACCTTAAAGGACTTAGTAGGTATTCTATAATTCTTTTATTCTATCTTCTGTCTTCCCTCACTTCTCCTTTATGGTCTAAATTAGCTACTTTAGGATTTGGCTGGTTAGGCTTTACTTGTGTTGGTTATGTGCAACAAAACCATGCCAGCAGATTGGGGTGGGGGATGATGCTACTTTAAGCATGTCTTGTACTCCACACAGCACCAGCTTGGGCCAGGTGTGTTGCTGCAGCGCAAAGGTTGATACCTACAGTGTGATACAATCATCTTCTCAGCTGAATAACCAGTGAGTAGACTGTGACTATCTCAGAACTCTCTATGCTCAGTCTAATGCTTGACGCAGGTTCACTATCCTTACACGGAACCTTACAAACTCAAAGCTGAACTCAAATAATTAGTGCTAAGAGGGAGGAGCACAAAACAGCATAGGCCATTGGTATCACTTTACCAGACCTAACAAACGCTGCCTTAAGATAGATAAATTTAAACTCATAAAAATACTTTGTATAGAAATTTACATTAAAAGAATTTACCATATAAATGGCTGCTTATTTTAGAAAAAAGAATAAATCTGCTTGCTTCACAGTGATTTTGAAAAGAATCTTGGGGCATTTGGGTGGCTCGGTTGGTTATGTGTCCGACTTCAGCTCAGGTCATGATCAGGTTCATGACTTTGAACCCCACATGGGGTTCTCTGCTGTTAGCACAGAGTCCACTTCGGATCCATCTCTCTGCCCGCCCTTCCCCCTCATTTTCTCTCCCTTTCTCTCTCTAATTAAAACAAAAAACACTTTAGAAAAGAATCTTAACTTTTACACATAAAACTTGTTATTAATAATAAAGAACACAATTAGCAAAATACAGTAAAATACAAATCTTGGAATGTAACAAAACTACTCTCTATATAGGCAAAAAGTCATATTAAGATTGAAGTAAATAAGTTCGAAGTGCTTCTGTTGCTCAATTATCAAGAACAATATGCTATGTGAGTATTTTAATGAATAGAGATGAGGGACACACATGACCCTCAAGATGCTTACACAGCAAAATGAAGGAAACAAATACAACAAATATTAAACAACAAAAATTATTTTTATTTTAGAAAAAGAGAGCACAAGTGAGGGAGTTGAGCAGAGGGTGGGGGAGAGAGGGAGAGAGGGAGAGAGAGAATCTTAAGTAGGCTCCACGCTTAGTGTGGAGCCCAACACAGGGCTCGATCTCAGAACTC
Source organism: Proteles cristata cristata (assembly GCA_017311185.1). Classification (NCBI taxonomy): domain Eukaryota; kingdom Metazoa; phylum Chordata; class Mammalia; order Carnivora; family Hyaenidae; genus Proteles; species Proteles cristata. The sequence continues at coordinate 10,419 of JAESUZ010004438.1, read as the reverse complement.
TGGGACCATAACCTGAGTTGAATGCTCAAACTGCTGAGATACCCAGGTGCCCCAACAGCTACAATTATTTAAATAGAAGTTCCCATCACAAATGCTAGTCACTGAATAAATATTTATTAGCGAATTAGGACAGTGAATAAATACTGAATTAATTGTATGAGCAATAGGTCCTTTTAGAGTTTTAAGAAGTGAAATGTCTAGAAGACATTTCATGGAAGCAGCATATTTTGAGAAGCATTTTGAATAAGGCACAGATTTTGGTCATGAGAAGAACTCTGTGGGGTTCCGGAATAGTGAATTCAGAAGCACATATGCAGGTGGAGTGAGGAGGAGCATGTGAGAGCCCATTTGGCTGCAAACTGAAAATTCTCAGGGCCAGTGGGTGAGTGATAAGAAATCAGAGTATAAGGTTTACAGAGATTCTGACTGGGGACTCTGCAGAGGTGTCCTAAGGTCCCCTGCAGATGGGCCTTGAGAAGACACTGCATGTAAGAGGTCTTCTAGATTCGACTGACTCCTGGACACTTTCATCTGCTTTGTTCATTAGAGTGACAGGGTTAAGAAAGTTAAATGCCACTACAGCTAAGAAAACCAAATAGAACATACCTTTCAGAAAGTAATAAAGCAGAAAGAGATGATATAAAAAAGATACTGAAGACTTTAACAACACCATAAGCTCAAAGTAATAGATATAAGAGAACTTTCCATCTGACATACAGAAAATATATACATCTGGGGAGGCACACAAGAACAATTACAGCAATAGTGTGTTGGGCCATAAACGAAACTTCCAAAAGAATAAATATCATACAGACTGTGTCTTTGAAAACAGTGTGATAAAACTATGAAGAATGATGACTATTTTAAAAAATTATTTTATTTTAGAGAGAGAGTGTAGGTGCTTAAGTTGAGAGAGGGATGGGGGAGAGAGGGAGAGGAAGGGGGAGAGAGGGAGGAAGGGGAAAAGGGAGGGAGAGAGGGAGAGAGGGAGAGAGGGAGAGGGAAAAGGAGAGGGGGGGGGAATGAATGAATCTTGAGCAGGCTCCACACTCAGTGCAAAGCCCAACACGGGGCTCAACCCAATGACCCTGGGATCATGACCTGAACCCAAATCAAGAGTCAAATACTCATGGGGCGCCTGGGTGGCTCAGTTGGTTAAGCATCTGACTTTGGCTCAAATCATGATCTCATGATTTGTGGGTTCAAGCACTGTTCTATCAGCACAGAGCCTGGAGCCTACTTCAGACTCTGTGTCTCCCTCTCTCTCTGCCTTCCCTTGCTCATGCCCTGTCTCTCTCTCCCGAACATAAATAAAAACATTAAAAACAAAAATTAAAAAAAAAAAGTCAGATGCTCAACCAAGTGTGCTACCCCAGGGCCCTGAAAAACTGTAAATCAATAAAAAACTGTAGTTGGGAGGGGTGAATGGTACAGCAGTTTCATCAGAACACACTATTTCATCAGATGAAGCATACATATACTCTACAAACCAGCAATTCCACTCTTGGATATACACATGCTAATGAAGTCTTCTTACATAGGTGTTCAGGGATGTTACTTGAGATAGTAGGGGGGTTGGAGATAATGCGGGTGTACATCACTGGGAGAAAGGATAGGTGAAATATGGAATATGGACATCACGCTGTACCATCAGCAGGCAGAAGCAATTAATTGGAAGTAGTGACATAGAGATTTTCAAATAGTTATGAATATAAAGTGAGGAAAACAGTAGGCCAATACCATCGATGTAATACCATTTATGCAAATTAAGATTTCTGCAGAAAACAACACAATACGGGTCTTGGAAGTGCATACACAAAGATGCAAATATTTAACACATTAGAATGGTTAATTATGGTGGGTGGAGAAAAACAGGAATACAAGGGAGTAAAGAAAACCAGGTGGGGACCCCCAGCAGACCAACAACGAATGGTAACATGTGATGAAGATTATGTTTAATGCAATTCTCTGCCCCTGGACAACTTAAAAAAGAAAGATGCTCAGAAAAGCTTCTGTGTTGTATTAATATAAAAAGACCACCAGGTTCAAAACTTGTCTGACTTGTTCAACCTTCAGAGAGAAAAAAGTAACCTTCATGGCCATTAACTATATATTCAAGTACTTAGACATGTAAATGATGACTGATAAGAGGGACCCTCTGGTAAAATATGGCTCCATCATAGATGATGAACAACTCAAATTAACTGCTACAAACCGTGCATCTCTATCAACACATTCTGGTGGCAGAATAGGAAGTACAGGGGTTAAGAGGCCAGAATTCAGTCAATCCTGGCAGAGGCACTTAACATCCCTCGTTCCACCAATTACTGAACCTTCATCAACAGCAGATTTCTTATTTGTAAAATGGGGTTGTTACCTTGAAAAGGGATGTTAGCATAAAGTGCCCGAGGATACAGGGTCCAAATAATGCCAGGAGAAAAATCAACCAGGACTTCATTCCAGGATTTAGTTATGCTGAGGTTCGAAGTTAGTCGTAAGTGGGTGACAAAGCTACTCTTCCTTATATTTGTTTACCTTGAGGAAAATGGAGACTTGTGACAGGAAGCAAGCCCCCCTCCCTGATGACAGGAAGGAAGTGGTCACACAGAACTCAATGGGAATCACCAGAGGAAGGGGCTGGTATCACCCTCCCTCAGATTCTCTTCCCTGAGTTATTCATACTGAGGAGCTGCAGGGACAGCTTCAGCAGGTATGAAGGAGTAACATCACTGGATCTGGTGTTAGTCCCATGCTACGTAGGCCACTGAGGTGGCTTCACAATGGTGCATTAGAGGCGGCTGGGCGGCTCAGTCGGGTAAGTGTAGGACTCCTGATTTTGGCTCAGGTCATGATCTCATGGTCCATAAGGTTGGACCCTGTGTCAGGCTCTGCACTGTTAGCAGAGCCTGACTCTCAAAATAAACAAAATTAAAAAAAAAAGAAAGAATTACTTTCGATTTCTCCCTCAGTTAAAGAAACTATCTTTATAATCTTCATGATTCATCCTTATATGAAAGAAATATTTCCTAGGTCACCACGTCATTGAATCCTTCCCACACTTTTTTTGTAAACAATTCCATTTGCACATGAGTGGAATGACAGAGAGATAAAGCGATTGAGTCAGTGTTTGGACCAGGTCTGCTGAGTTCAGGTGCTATGCTCTCCTCATTGCACCAACTCACAGCTATTTCTTAGACTGACAGAATTTTTTAAAATGTTTATTTGTTTTTGAGAGAGAGAGAAATAGAGAGAAAGAGAGAGAGAGAGAATGAGAAAGGGCAGAGAGAGAGGGGGAGAGAATTCCAAGCAGGCTCCATGCTGTTAGCATAGAGCCCAACCCAGGGCTAAATCCCAAAAACTATGAGATCATGACTTGGGTCAAAACCAAGAGTTGGACACTTAACCAACTGAGCCATCCAGGACCCCCTAGAACTGGCAGAATTTTAAATAAGAGGATCTCCTTATAAGAGCTCAAATAATGGTTCCCAGGCCTAGACTCCTTAGATTTGCTAGGCTGGCTGCCTAAAAATCACCATTAGAGTCTATGCACAAAATCATGACTGGGCTCCCCCCGCAGCCAAGATGCTGAACAAATGATTCAAGTTTAGTAATGGAATAAAGTTCTCTTTGAATCAAGGTCCTTAGATGATTCTCATGGGCAGCTAAGGTCTGTAAATAACAAATGCAATGCAAAAATTTTTTCTATAGTGATCATGACAGTCAATCAGAAAGTTCACAGATATCAAAATTTCAGTCAACCTTTAAATCCATCCTTCACAAGACTAATCTAATATGGAGAATACCTCTGACTCCACAAGCATGAGGAGATTAAGGGATTAAGAAATATTTCAACTATACATCAGGTTTCTTTTAGAATCTCAGTCTCAGCCTTTCTGCTTCCATTTCCCTCCCTCCTATCTCAGATGTTTTTCTGCTATTTCCATTATTGTTTCTACTCTGTAGCTATAGTAAAAGGTGAGCTAGAATTTCAAAAGGGGAGCAGGAAACAAAGTTAATCTGTGTGGGAAAAGCAGAACTGAACCCTTTTCTCTGAAAAACCAAGACATTGCATGCCAGCTTGTTAATTCAGAATCTGAGAAATCGTAGTCGAGCTCCTCTGGCTGACTCGGCACAAACCGTTCTGCGGTGTCAGACATGTGGCTCCACCACAGGGGAACCCCACACCACCTGGCATTTGCTCTGGGGGCTGCTGGGAGTCGTTTCCAAGGAAACCAGGGGCTGAAGAAAGGGATAAATGGGAAGAAAATGCACAGAGAATGGTTCTCTTCTATCTTTTTTTCAATTTTAAAAAATACAGTTAAAGATGCGGGGTAAAGAGTATTATTTTATTTGCACCCAGTGGAGTTCTCCCCTAAAACTAAGAAAAAATAACCCATACTTTGTTTCCTGTTCACAAGCACGCATTCACACCCTCATCAATTATGTAAGTACCAGCTTTCAGCAACAAAATATTAGAAGTGTTTCCAGTGATCCAGGATCTTACTATACCCATTACCTGTATTTTCTGGAAATATTTGTGATGAACAGTCAATCTTTATACTGATTTTCATAGATTTTCACAATATATTAGTCAAGTGGCAGTAGTTCCTCTCCCACATAACCTAGATGCCCTTCCATTTCTAAATACAAATCAGATCCAGATATAAGGAACATACTTCCTTGGCAGCGGGCTTTACGTAAGTAACCATTAATGAATATCAGCTGAGCATAACTGGAGACAGGGAACAGCCTTTTCTCATCAGCTGAACAGTCACATTTGTTTTAAACATGGATTTTTCCACCCCCATGACAGTGTTATCTGAAGAAAGGAATCCCAAGTTGCTCATAATTCTTTATCAAAGCATCAATGTCTTTTCCTTGTTGAAGAAAGCCAATAAGATTTCTCCAGGGTGGTCTCAGGATATCTTCCTATCATCCCAGGACATCAGGTGTTGCTAAGTAACAGAGCCTTTCTTCCAAGAAACAAACTTAATTCAAGTCATTGCCTAGTATTTTAATAGAAAATGTTCAATATACCAGAATAATGACCTGGTACAGTTTCAGAAGCATTTAGCTACCTGTCTGTTTCTAAATAACAAAGGATAATACAAGAGAAAATATTTAAATATGTTTTCTTATACATTAAATACAAGGATCCCACTTTTAAATAATCAGGATATAATAATCATCTCTTAATTTAATTTTCTTATGCAGTAACCAACTTTTAATTCAGATTTGAGAACTAAAAACATATGAAAATAAAATCATAACTAATCATAAAAAACAGCATACGAACTTCAGCAGAAAGGAGCAAATGTCAGGTGAAAGTCTAGACCAAATAGAGGAAATAATGAAAATAAGTCAATGTAAAGAAACTATATTTGACATAACAACAAATAAACTTCCCTCTTAAATGTAGATGTTTTTGCCAGTATATGAATTTGATAGGATCATGTGGATCTATACATAGAAATTAATAATTGAAACACACAGGGGTGCCTGGGTGGCTCAGTTGGTTAAGTGTCCGACTTTGGCTCAGGTCATGATCTCACAATTCATGGGTTCGAGCCCCGTGTCGGGCTCTGTGCTGACAGCTAGTTCAGAGCCTGGAGACTGTTTCAGATTCTGTGTCGCCCTCTCTCTCTGACCCTCCCCTGCTTACACTGTCTCTCTCTCTCTCAGAAATAAGTAAAGAAAGGGGCGCCTGGGTGGCTTAGTCGGTTAAGCGTCCGACTTTCGCTTAGGTCATGATCTCGTGGTTCGTGGGTTCGAGCCCCGCGTCGGGCTCTGTGATGACTGCCAGCTCAGAGCCTGGAGCCTGTTTCAGTCTGTGACTCCCTCTCTCTCTGACCCTCCCCTGCTCACGCTGTCTCTCTCTCCTGGAAATAAATAAAACATTAAAAAAAAAAAGAAATAAGTAAAAAAAAAATTGAAACACAAACACGAGAACTACACTTAAGTATAATAATAATAATTGGATATTGTTTTAAACTACTTCATTCTTGTTGAGCTCACTTAATCCTTATGAAAACTCTGTAACATAGGTATTATCTCCAACTTTACAGATGAGAAACCTAAGGCACAGGTAGTGCACAGTAATACAATTACGGAAGGGTAAAATGGCAATTTGAAACCAGAGTGTCCAGCTCTAGAGTTCAAGATCTCAGGTGAAAGTCAGGGCCAGAATTAAACAAAAAAGCGTACTTAAAGAATTCAGAAGAAAGCAGAAATCAAATCATTTTATTCCTTTTATTCACAAAATTTCGATCCACATTAGATATTAAGAATGAAAAGGAAAATCAACCATAAATCTAAAGTGACAAAATTCAGGCAGGTAGGACAAGAATCTTTTTTTTTTTTATTTATTTCTGAGAGAGAGAGAGAGAGAGAGAGAGAGAGAGAGAGAGAGAGAGACAACGTGAGCAGGGGAGGTCAGAGAGAGAAAGGGAGACACAGAATCTGAAACAGGCTCCAGGCTCTGAGCTGGCTGTCAGCACAGAGCCGACGTGGGGCTCGAACCCACGAACCGTAAGATCATGATCTGAGGTGGTCGGCCACCCAACCGACTGAGCCACCCAGATGCCCCTAGAAGAAGAATCTTTAAGACTAGTTCCTAAAGAGACCCTCTAGTAAGAAGAAGAAAAAGCCTCAACTCATAGTAAAAATGTAAATTTTCCATGAATCAAAAATTCAATCAAATCTATATGAAATGAGCAAATTTTTTTAATGTTTTTTTTTTTTTTGAAAGACAGAGAGAGAGACAGAGACAGAGACAGAGACAAAGCCTGAGTGGGGGAGGGGTAGAGAAAGAAGCAGACACAGAATCTGAAGCAGGCTTCAGGCTCTGAGCTGTCAGCACAGAGCTGGATGTGGGGCTCGAACTCTCAAGCCGTGATCATGACCTGACCCGAAGTCAGATGCTTAAGTGACTGAGCCACCCAGGAGCCCCTTTAATGTTTTGTATGTGTGTGTGTGTGTGTCTGTGTGTGTGTGTGTCTGTGTGTGTGTATGTGTGTAATTTATTTCTGAGAGAGAGAGGCAGTGTGAGCAGGGTAGGGTCAGAGAGAGAGGGAGACACAGAATCTGAAGCAGGCTCCAGGCTCTGAGCTGTCAGCACAGAGCGCAACACGGGGCTCGAACTTACGAACCATGAGATCATGACCTGAGCCAAAGTCAACACTTAACCAACTGAGCCATGCAGGCACCCCTACAATGAGCAAATTTTAAACAAAATACATTGAATTTTCACTGTTAGACACTATACCGACCCCTTGGCATATTCAGTATTATGAAATATAACCTTCAACATGTCCATTTACAATAGAATAGGTAAACAAATTGTGGCAGATTCAAACAATGGAACTTTACTCAACAGTGAAAACAACTACTACTGCATGCCAACATGTCTGGATATTAGAAGCATATTGTTGGGGAAAGAAACCAACACAGTAAACTGTATACACCCGATTCCATTTTTATCATGTTCAAAACATACAAAGCTAATATATGGTTTCAGAACTCAAGACAGTGTTGACATTTGGGGAAAAGGGAAGATATAGTGAATCAGAGAAGCACAAAAGAACTTCTGGGTGGTAGTAATGTTCTATTTTTGTGACCTGGATGGTGGGTGAAAATTCAAACTGTAGGTACAGTTTTCTGTTTATTTTCCAGTAAATTTATTTTTTTAGAAAGAGACTATCAAAATAATGTGAGGACCCTGTTTGACTTCTGATTTTAACAAACCAACTTTAAAAATCCATTTTGAGACAGTGATAAAATTTAACTGGGTTGTGTATTGGATAAAACCAAAAAATTATTGTTAGGTACATTAATGCGGTATCATAGCTGCTTTTCTAGAGATGCATATGTCTGGATGAAATTACATGATGTGTGGGGATGACTTTGAACTATTTCAGTAAGAGAAAAATAAGGAAGAGGTGAAACTGATACAGTAAAACCTTATTAATTATTGAATCTGGGAGAAAAATATATGGGAATTTGTAGGCTATTCTATTTATGTTTGCAAATGTTTGAAAATTTTCACAACTAAATGAAACCATAAGTAACTCAACTCTAGAGAACTGAGGGTTGAAGGAAGGTGGGTGGGGAGATGGGCAAAATGGCTAATGGGTATTAAGGAGGGCACTTGTTGTGATGAGCATTGGGTATTACAGGTAAGTGATGAATCACTAAATTCTACTCCTGAAACCAATATTACACTATCTGTTAACTAACTAGAATTTAAATTAAAACTCATAACATAAAAAAAATTAAACTTAAAATAATGCCCAACTGACAAACCTATAAAGTATAATCAGCCCATCGCACAGATGATGAAACTGAGGCTCACTGAGGTTATGGAACTCGCCGAAACTTGCATTTAGTAATTGGTGGACCTGGGGTTCAGATTTGGGTCTGTCTCACTCCCAATCCCATGTGCTTACCTACCACAAAAGGAAGATAAAGATGTGTGTTGTGTTCACATCTGAACAAGTGGCAGAAGGGAAGTCTAAATCCTGTGTTAGTCCTTTTGGAATTCAGGATTTGGTGGGAGACATGGCACACGTATAGGCAATTTCCAGAGCCCAGCCTTTGCAAGTTTAATTTAGGAGTTCACAGTAGGGTGACTTGAAGAGGGGAGCTGAGGAAACAGGAAGATCAAGAGGAAGACTATATAAATAGAATGATGGAAAAAAAAAATAGAGGTAAAGCTGGCATGTGGTGGTAGTAAACTGATACACGAAACCAACAAGGCTTGTGAACCCTTTGGATGTCTGAGGTAAAGGAAGGGGGAGGGGAAGAGGAAGAGGAAGGGGAACAAGGAAACTGATCCTTAGAGACAAAGTGAAGCATGAGGAGGTGACAATTTAGTTTAAATGGGATGGTTTTTGGTGTCAATAACAGAGAGCTGCTGAACTGAGCCTGGAGTTCCAGGATGAAGGGGAGGTACCCCAGAATGCCTCCTGGGAAAGCCAAGCCAGGTGGAACACTTGAAGCAGAGTCTGGGAATGAATTTGCACGCAGCTGCGGGAGTGGTCCAGGAGAAGGAAAGGGAACCTGATCATGTCAATACTATTCACCCAAGAGGCAATACATACAAACTAGGTTTAGGTGTCAAGTGAAACAGAAAAAGGAACTAACTCAAAGAGTGAAAGAAAGGAATAATAGCTTTCTTCATCCGTTCATTAAGGAAAATATTGAATGCTTGCTCTGGGCCAGACACCTGTGCTACTTACTAAGGATCTAAGTAAGGGCGAATTAAAAGGTAAAAGAATAAAGGTTGAATTAGGTACTATCAAAAGCATAAGAAATCCCAAATAAGATTGGGATCTTCCAGTCACATAACAACATTCAACTTCTGTAATCAGTACCTAAATGGTTAAGAATCACATTTAGTTTGGAGAAGGAAACCAATCCGGAGCATCCACAACCAAAGATACCAAGGATCATTGAAGTTAATCACAAACCAATGGCAAAATCAGGAACAGAATCCACAGGTACTCACTGATTAGTTTCACTATTCTAAGGCTCAAATATTGGGGCACCTAGGCCCAGTCCAAACTGAAGTTAGAGGTGGGCTACTTTCACATCTCACTTTCATAAAGCTCACCCCAATTCCCTCTATTTCATGTTGTGAGAAGACTGCCATATCCCTCTGATAACAAGGGATGTGGGATAAGGCAATCATTCATGGGGGGCATGCAATCACCAAATCATCTAACTACAAAGTGTAAGTTCCTTGACCACCATTAGGCATATAATAAGAAATGAAATTAGCTTAGGACAGAGAAAGTTTATCCATCCTAATTAGGGAAGATCATATTTGCCTCTATGCTCAAACACAAAGGCTCACACAAGCAGTCTTGATGGATATATCCACTGAGGCTTTCTGTAACAGCACCATCACATCTAAACCAGTGATTTCCCCACGTGTGGTCCACAGATCATCTAAAGTAGTTCTGTATAAAACACTTGGGGTGCCTAAGTGGCTCAGTCAGTTAAGCATCTGACTCTTGATTTCTGCTCAGATCATGCTCTCAGTGTTTTGAGTGATTGAGCCCTGTGTTTGAGTGATTGAGCACCTATTTGCACCAATTGTGCAAAGACTGTTTGGGATTCACTCTCTCTCTCTCTCTGCCCCTCCCCTGGCTCATCTCGTTCTTTCTCTCAAAAATAAATACACATTAAAAAAAAAAACCGCACTTGTCTGGGCTCCATGTCATATCTACAAAATCCAAATCTTAGGGTGCAGACAAGGAGTCACCACCTTTTTAAAGATCTCTATGTAACTGTTATAAACACTAAAAAATACTGCCTAAGAACCCAAGATAAATTCCTCTCCAGGGGCGCCTGGGTGGCTTAGTCGGTTAAGCGTCTGACTTTCGCTTAGGTCATGATCTCGTGGTTCGTGGGTTCGAG